>BMAO01035048.1:0-96044 GCA_019973975.1 Trichonephila clavata
TCGCTATTTTCGAGCTGTTCACGACTTGGAATGTGTTAATTTTACAAACACATAAAAACCATCCTAATGTGTACGATCATTTCTACTGAAAGTACAAAGAGCTTACATTAAATTGCGGCATACATTACAATTATGGACGAAATTTATTTAAATACTGCGAAACATTTATATTTACAGTGAATAATGTCTTCGGTTATATTGAGAACAGCGCAAATGTTATACAAAACCATTTTAATAACGAATTTTCTGTATTTCCCAGGAAAAAAGAAAGATCTTATATGTATGATGAGAGACGATGTGATTAAGAAATTCGGAACCTCACTCTACCCTCTGCCAGTTGTCTGGAGCCAGCATTTGATTTACAATACAGAGAGAAGATGAATGAAGAATTTACTGCGCAAACATGCCGATATCGCCGGAATTGTTGAAAAAGGTAGGGTGTCATACTCTCTTGGTTAGAACTGAAAATAGGATTTTGAAACAAGCCAGGGTTTAAACTGAAAAATTATACGTCAAAATATACGTGCAGCAATGGCTTATACAGGCCATTGCTGCACGGAGATAGGAAGACACAAACTCCTCCTTGTGGGTATTTAATTTATTAAATAATGTAATTGGTAAACATTTGGAATTCCTCTTCTTTCTTAAGAACAAGTAATATAAAAAAATTTGGGTTTTCCTATTTAAGTCAACAAAGGTAAATTTTATTTCAGTTACTTTTTATTAAATAGTTACAAGAAAAAAATATGTATATACATATGCAGAATCACAATATTAAGTGACAAAATAGAAAGCGATTTTCCTTTCTACATATGGTGTTGGACTATTTTTTTGTTTGTTACAATTTATTCATTTATTAAATTTAACTATTCTAATAATAGTTATAGTAAAAAAGAAATCACTTTCTCAGAAATTAGTCCATCCCAGGTGGCATTCGAATCCACGACCTTTGGACCATAATCCAACGAGCAATCCATTGCGCTACAAGGACACAACGAGCAATTTTCCTTTCTATATATGCTAATGGATTATTAGTTTTGTGTTTGTAACTATTTATTCATTTTTTAATTTAATTAATGAATTACAATTTGCAAAAAACTGTATTAACATCAAATGTCATCCACTACAAGTTTTAAAAAAACGTATTTCAACTTGAATGGATGAATAGAAAGTATTTTATTAACGATGGAAAATTTGAACAAGATATTATAAATAAATATATATAGGAGAGAGTGAACTACAAGCATAAATTGAAAAATTCAACATTCAGGCAGCTACCATATAATATACAACAGCCATTGGTCACAAGACAAAATGTAGAGTTAGAAATAAAGTTGAGACAAGCTACAGTAGGAAGAAAAATTGTAATAAAATAAAGAGATAAAAACCATAAAAAAATAATAAGCGATAGAAACCATAAGCTATCATACTAAAGTTAGAATGCGGGGTTTTAGAAACTATATAAATAGCGTCAATTAGATGTACATTCACTAAGTGAATTAATAATTTTGCGTTTCTCTTTGTGCTCTCGAATTAGAATATACATAGTTGAAAATAAAATTACATTAAAAACAATTATTCCACTTTATAAATAAAATGTATATATGAAACAGGAATATGATATTCTTTTCAAATGATATGCAAGTTGACATATTCGAGTGATTTATTTATGCACTTTTAATGGAATCTCAAAGGTAAAAAACTTTCTCTGCATGGCACGCTTGAACGTTGCCAATTGTCTGACTACTTAAAATTATTAAATTAAAAACGTTAAATAATATTAATAAGAAAAAAGCAGTAGAAGTATAGAGCATTATATTCTGTTAAAGTTTTTTTTTTTTTTTGGAATTTTTTTTGCTATATTCAGGAACAAAAATATCAAAATGTTCTTTTTAAATCTCTTAAAAGTGGTCTTGTCATGTGTGTTTCCATTCACTTAAAGAAATTATGTGGATTCATTTTTGTGTTCCGCTGTTCCAGTAAATATGTTTCATATAATGAGCTGATCAAAGATCAATTCTTTCAAAACGATTTGTTCGCTTAAAAGTTTTAATGCAAATAACTCAGTAAAGAACTTATAAGAAATCCACAAATTGCACGAATAGACAGTTGGCAATTTTATTAAATTACAAAAAAATTCGTTGAACAATCAATGACTATTAAAAATCTCCGTGTCTTTGTGTTGCTCTAATTTCAAATAATAGTATAAAGTATATTTATTTTTTCTTTGAAAACTGCACGAATTATTCTCAACAGAAATATTCTTATTGCAATCGACCTGATTCGAAATTGCACAATATAGCTCATTGTAACTTGAGATAATGTTATTTATTTAAATATCTGGGAAGTTTCGATACTTAAAAATTCCGGAAATTTAAGCATTTATTACAACGAAAATTAAAACTTTTCACTTGCCTTAAGTCCTTTACTATTGAATTTTATTAGTACATTATAAGATACATAGATAAAACGAACAAGTTCGGAAATTTCATAGAACAACCGAAGCTGCACGAGGGCTATTGGCGACGGACCTCATAATTTTGAACAATCGTCAAGTGACGAGGACGACACCTCAGCTGACATACCCTCTTCTAACTTCCACACCACATCAATTGGAGGACGCTTGGCCCTCGACAAATTAAACGTGTATCGTCCACTCTACACGGCGGGTTTTCAGCGGTACTGGGATCGAACTCATGACACTCCAGTCACGAGTTCGTAGCCTTGACCACTAGGCCACCATGGCAGTGTGGAAGTCTGAGGTTGGAGACTGATGTCACCCTAGCCATATGACCGAGGTTTATGGGAGAAGGAAGAGGCTCTGATTTTGAAAATATTTTCATAGTATAAATTTTTAGTAAAATACTATATTTAAGGTATATATAGACATTGGAAACTCTTTTTAAAAACTAGATGCATAGAAACAATTTCAAAAAATTGGCAGTTATAGAGACTGCCGATAGAAGTGAAAACTTAGAACTTTTAGCATTAAAATTTCATAATGTTTGAATTAAAATTATCAACATCAATCTGGTTTTCCATCTACTGATACTCCGAGCAACAACTAAATGCATGTTTAGATGTTTTTTTATTATTCAAATATATTAAGGGCTGTACAAGATCATGACAAAATATAAATACAATTCGATTGAAATAATAATTAATATACAATCATATTATTTATGGATAGTATTTGTATTTACTTAATAATACTTTCAATGTACTTGATTTTTAACATTATTTTAATTGTTTGCATCATTAATTTCAACAATACTTAGACTTTTTGTACTTTCAATTATTTCATTTTGTTCTAAAAAATATACAATAGGCTTATGGTAACTAAAGTAAGAAAGAAAAATGTTTGATTCAAATTAATCTAAGTATCGCGTAAAAACCTCATCGATCGTCGTTTTATATTTTGTAGTACTGAGATTTCGATCATTGGACATATTTAAATTAAGTGTTTCATTTAGAAATTCAATTAGTGGTAGATTTTTATCATCTGCAAAGTTAATATTGAAGTCTCCACTTAAAATCATTGGTACATTATCATATTTTTCACCAAATCTTTTTGCGAGTATTTCAGAACTTTCTTTTGTATAAATCATCAAATTTTCGAATAAAAATTGTTGTATCTGTCTCATGGATTTTCCACGCGAAATACAAACGACAACCATTACTATGTATTGCCCATTCTCGGAATCGCAACGAGCAACGCATATTCCGCTTATATCAGAAACATCATGACCAATGCTTCTAGTGAATTTAGTATGTATGTCCATATGTGAAGTAATGAAGTGTGACGCGTCTTGAGTATTGTGATAAATAGATACGCATGCTGCTGGAACTTAGGGTCTTTTATAACTTACAACAAAGTTAAAATTCGGAATATCAAGTGGTTCTTCGTTTTTCATACGAATTTCCGACAAAAGCAGAGCTTTTGACTTTCTTAAGATAGCATCATTTTTTAGGTCAGCTGCATGCCACGCAAACATTGACAATTGAATGAAAATATCAATAATCCTTTCTTGGAGATGAATACTAGAAAAGTTCTGGGGACCGTTTGTAGTGTATTGTTTTGTAACCTTTTTAATTCTAACGTTAGATCCTCCCGATGACTTGTTGATCTTTTATGATGTTTATCTGTTTCTGAAGCATTTAGAGGTGTTCCTGTCCTACCAATCCAAAATTTCCAGCTGCTGCTAATATTTTCTTGAGTAACCAAAAATAAATCTTGAATCCTCGTTACTCTTGTTAAAGCTACGTATACTAATTCTCTAGGATGTTTGCGATCGTATTCGTAGACATTAGCATAATAAGTACCTCCCTGTGATTTGTAAATAGTCATTGCCAAAGCAGAAATAAGGGGGAAATGTTAAGGATCTTAGCAAATGTGAAAAACGGATATTTAAAATAACCCTAATTGCCTGACAATATTTTTTCGTAAATTTCTAATAATAAAATAGAATGATACAAAACTATAGATAATCATTTTGCAAAAAATAGCAGAGCATATATTTCATTTTTGACAATTTAAATTAATAAATAATGATTTCAAAATATTAAATTTTTAAATAAAATAAAATATTTAATGAAATTAAAGTCGGAACCGTTTTCATTATTTTAAACTAAAGATTTTAATGATATAAGGTAGTAAACTATAATTTTGCCTTAATAATCATATTTTAAACTTCAACTCATTAATCTTGAATTACTATTAGATTTTATAAAATTTTTAATTTCAAAATCCACGATAAAATATGATTGAATAACTAGAAGTCTGTTTTACCACGGTAGTAAGAAAACGTCTAAGCCACTGTGAAATACTAATCCGGATTGCGGGATGCATTGCAGAGGTTAAATATTAGAAAATAATACAAATTTTCTAACGCAAAAAATAAAAAATAATAATACAAAATTTTCAAACGCCAGAATAAATACGAAGATTTAAAATAATTTTAAATAATGTAAAATTTTCATACGCCAAAATAAATGCGAATATTTAAAATAATTTTCTGCCATTTATTTTTTTATCTTAAAAATATTAGTATATTTATTTAGTACTCACTATTGTACTGGAAACGATTCTTAAATTAAACGATTCAAATAATAATCAAACAAAAACACTATTTTAATAATGCACAGAATATACACATTGAACTTTTGACTAAATCCATTCGATTTCACTTATAAGGTATACACAGCACTATACATCAGCTGTATAGCTGAAGATATTCTGCTATAAGCATGTCGGTGGCGCGAACGCATGAGATTTCACCCATCCAAAAAGTGTCTAAGGCGAACAGCACACTGCGCCAGTCAGAGCATGTCGGTGACGCGAACCCATAAGATTTTCCCCTACCAAAAAGTGCCCAATGCCACTAAAGAAGTTTTCACTTCAAAAAAACTTCAAATACTTTTAACGAAAATAAAACGGAAGCTAATAAAGCAAAAAATATAATACATTTAAAATAAAAAATTTAACCTTTTGCTAATTTGTTTACATAAAAAAATAATTCTTAATTTTTCTACGGTAAAAAATTGAATTTATTATAGTGTGCGATTTCCAGTGATGCAAAACTCATCAAATGAAGAAGAGAAAACAGCAACGAGAAATTGTAATTTTTTTCAATTGATTAACTACTAATTTGCGTTTACTTGAGTATAACTATACTCTGGAAACGAAGGTAACACGATGTATCAAATTATATACCCCTCTAAATTTAAATTCTTTTGGTAGAAAGACATAACGAATTATATATTTCTTATTTGCAGTATTTAATTAATGATTATTCCTTTGATTTATTTTTTTTTCCAATTCCTACTCTATTGGTTCACTCTCTCCCTATATATATATATATATATATATATATATATTGTTAAAATTTTCAATCGTTAATAAAATACTTTCTATTTATCAACTCAAGTTCAAATACATTTTTGAAGTGAAAACTTCTTTAGCGGCGTTGGGCCCTTTTCGGTAGGGGAAAATCTTATGGGTTCGCGTCACGGAGATGCTCTGACTGGCGCACGCACAGTGTGCTTGTTCGCCTTTTAGACACTTTTTGGATGGCTGAAATCTTGTGCGTTCGCCTCACTGACATGCTCATAGCAGTATATCTGTAACTATACAGCTGCCGTTTAGTGCTGTGTATATCTTATAAGTGAAATTGAATGGATTTAGTGAAAAGTTCAATGTGTATATTCTGTGGATTGCTCGTTGCGATTCCGAGAATGGGCAATACATATTAATGGTTGCCGTTTATATTTCGCGTGGAAAATCTATGGGACAGATACAACAATTTTTATTCGAAAATTTGATGATTTATACAAAAAAAGGTTCTGAAATACTCGACAAAAGATTTGGCGAAAAATATCATAATGTACCAATGATTTTAAGTGGAGACTTCAATATTAACTTTGCAGATGGTAAAAATTTACCACTAATTGAATTTCTAAATGAAACAGTTAATTTAAATATGTCCAATGATGGCTAGCTCAGTACTACAAAATATAAAACAATGATCGAAGCGGTTTTTACGCGATACTTGCTTAAATTTGAATCAAACATGTTCCTTTCTTACTTAAGTTACCAGTAGCTTTTACCCGCGGCTCCGCTCGCGTTGATGTCTCTAAATAACTGTCAAAGTCGTAATCATTATCATTAAAAAGTAAGTAATATAATATGGTAATTTTTTTATTGCTTGACTGGAAACAATAAAATTTAAAAATTCTAAAATTGATATTAGTTTTAAAAAACTGAAAATGTAATTTATTATAATAATTAACAACAAAAATTCAATATTTTAAGCTATTAATATTTTTAAAAATCGAAAGTATCTATGTTTAATATATAATTTCTCTTTAAAAGAGCTCAAAACAAAACTGTATACCGTATTATATGTCCTTCCATCAGTTGCAAATATGTGAAGATTTGGGCATTGGACACACCGATCAGGCTACATATAGTTGGCCATGGTAAAAACATTGCTTTTCCAAATGCACCCCTGCTACCTGAATTGTTAGCTTTGTTAATAGCAACATTAAAATTGGGGATATTGAAATTGTTTGAGTTGAAACGGTAGGTCAGTGGAGATACTTAGAATTCGAGGTATGATAACACTATCCCTTTTCATGGCATATGTTAAAATATTAGCACCAAGTTTATTCTGCATCAGTTTTGTGATCCAAAGCCTCGTTCCTTTACATAGTCGAGGAGTATCAAGATTTTGCATAACTGGTGCATTTAGTTTTAATTGAAGTTTATGTGAGGGTACGCCCGAAAGTTCAAGAGAATTTTAGAACTCCGTGGGATATTAAGTACTTTGTTCTTTATCCATGATTGTATTCATTGATAAACATTTCATCATTTCCCCCCTCCCCCACACGTCGTTTAAATTTGCAATGTTGATTTTATGGACAATGTCATTGTTAGGCGCCAATATTGATCTTGCGCGCAACCACTGACCCCAATTTAAATTTTGTTGCAAGCCCGGGTAAATTTGAGCAATAAGATTTACATCATTTTCTCTCTTCTACATTGCAAAATTCTTTGGAAGTAAATATAACCTCCAGCATTTGCGTCCAAACATCCATAACCGATTTTCAATTGCGTCTCTGCATAATATTCCAAATCTACGTCATTATGAAGATGTACTCTCATATTCGTTTTCAGACTTAATTTTTCAAATTTTGCCCATAAGCTTGATGATTTAATAGAGAGTGATTTCATCTGTGACAGGATTACAGGGGGAGTATTTGAAAATTCACCAGCCAATATATAATAAAAAGTACCATCCCTCCTATAATATCTGTACTATCTCGTAAATCCCGAAGAGTCCGATTTAACGCTTCTATAGCTTTCTTGTGAGACATTGTACTTTCATCCCACACTAAAAGCTTGCATTATGGAAGCATCCTGCTTGAGAGCTATTTTTTTCTGAAATTTCAGATGAGTGAATCTTCAAATGCAAGATTAAGCGAGTAAAGTCGCGGCTATACCCGAAGAAGCCATAGCAACTGCTATCTTCTGGGTTTTTCTGATGGTCATTAATATTAAGTTAAGCAAAAACGTTTTTCCGGTTCATCTAAGGGCGTCTAGAAAAAAGAGTGCACCACTGCCGGATTCTATTTTGCGTAACACTTGTTGGAAAACGTGACTTTGTTCGGAGTTAATTGAGGTATAAATTCTGTTACTTGATGTTGCGATGCCATAAAATCGTAGTTTAATTCTCAAGCAATTTCATTATCGAAGCCATTTCCGTCGACACGCCTAGGAATAATCATTCCAAAATCATGTAGCTTCTTCCCAACCATTTTGAAAACCTTTATTGCATTTCAATGTAGATGTGTTGATTGAAAGGCATATTTGCTTGTATTGGCTGCAAAATATCTTCCGCCATGTAGTCTTTGTACTTTTTCCAAAAGGTTTGAGGATTAGAAAGACCGAAGATGAAATAAGTATTGCGTAAAGCTCCCTAATTTTATTCGGCGAGTGACATTGTATGGCTTCCTCCATAGTGTTATCTAGTATATCTTCAAAGTAATTCTTCCACGTAAAATATCTAGGTTCAGTATAAGTGAAAAATTTTGTGCAAACTATGAATATTGTATAATTAGATTTTTAAAAAATTCAAAGTGATAAACATTCGAAAAATCAAAACTTTTTATGAAACTGTCAATTAATATTACCATTAAATTTTCAATATCACACGCGCAGTTCGCTAAAACTTTATTTCGTTTCTGTCTTTAAAATGTGGTAGAAAATTTGCATTAAAATATCTGGGATTGTCAGAATAGAGAACTTCTTAGCCAACTTGGCGATATTTTTCAAAATTTGAGTTTGACATTTAACAAACGTAACGTAATAAACGTTATACGTTTAATAAAAAACCATTTAAAAAATTGCTTTTTGTAAAGATGCTAAATTACACTGTGTTTCAATTCACTGTGTTATAAATGTGAGAAATTTCCATTATTGACCAAATGCATAATTTTGCGCCAACTTGGTGGGGAGTAAGCAAAGTCCCACGGTTTTACCCGCATAGTTTCCGTTCCCGTAGGAATATTGAGATAAAATGTACCTTATGTTACTCGCTGATAATGTAGCTTTCCATTAGTGAAAGAATTTTTAAAATCGCACCAGCCGTTTCCGAGATTAGCCGGAACAAACAGTCAGACAGACAAAAATTTTAAAAATTGATTTTTTGATATAAGTATGGTATATACCTTTAAATGCATTTAGTAAGAAGCTGCTAATTTGAAATTACAAACAGACACTTCAATTTTATTTATTTATATAAATAAGCTTATTGCATCTTTTTTAGATCAAAATGAAATAATAGAAAGTAAAAAAATCTAAGTATTATTGAAATTAATGATGCAAATAATTAAAATGTTAAAAATCAGGTACATTGAAATTTAAGTAAATACAAATACTATCCATAAATAATATGATTGTATATTAAATGTTATTTCAATCGAATTGTATTTATATTTTGTCATGATCTTGTACAGCCTGTAATATATTTGAATAATAAAAAAACATATAAACATACAATCAGTTGTTGCTCGGATTGTCAATAGATGTGAAAACCAGATTGATGTTGATAATTTTCATTCAAACATTATGAAATTTCAAATTTTAATACTAAAAGTTCTAAGTTTTCACTTCTATCGGCAGTCTCTATAACTGCCAATTTTTTTTTTATATTACTTGTTTATACATTTCTCATTTTATTATGTACAGTCAAACCTCGATTTAACGAATTCATCGGGACCGAACATTTTATTCGTTTTCGGGATTATTCGTAACATCGGGGTAAAAAAAAAAATTTTTTTTTGGCACTTGTCTGTTGTAAATTTTATATTCTTGTCTGTTGGCAACTACACAAAAAATATCCATTGTAAGAAATTTACACAGTTTTAATTCAACAGCTAGATATAATTGGTGGCGAACTATTACGCACCAGTTGATTGGAAATTTTAAAATACTGATTAAGTAGAGGTTTGCCAATCTGTTTGATTTCAGACTCGAAAGAGAGTTCTCCCCCCCCCCCACCCACTTTATGCAGAAAAGAAAATACTACATCATCTACATCCTGCTGCAAGAGGTGTGTTTTCATACTTCCTAAACAATATAAAGTACTAGAAAATGTAAGAGTTTTCACCAGAGTTTCAGAAAGGAATTTCCTGCCCTACTCAAAACTCACTCGATAGGTTACACTCCGGATTTCTTTCCCGGGAAATCATAAGATTTCTGCACTTTTTCTATTCCCGGGAATCGCAAAGATTAGATTTAGCAGTAGACAAAGCATTAGAGTTAGAATTTGAAAGCGGTGTAGGAACAGATGCTTTGTTTCATATCACTTAAATGCAGAAAACAAATTCTATATAACTAACATAAATGAAACTATAAAAAAAGATTAGAAACGTATTAAAATTATTCGGAAAATCACCTCTCAAGAATATTTTACAAAAATGTGTTAAATAAGAGTTTGGCTGCGAAAAGATGGTTTGTTTGGATACCAAAACACTCTGGAATAGTTTGTTGGCAATGCTTGAAAGATTTTTAGAAATAAAGTCAGCAATTTTAAAAGCATTAATTGACATTAAAGGACAGATGATGGCCAATGTAGAGTTTGAAACTATGATGACAATTGTAGCAGGCTTAAAGCCAGTAAAAAATTGGCTTAGAAAAATTGTGCAGTCGAAAAACCGAGAGAGCATTTTCGGCTGCCGGATTGTTCGTCACAAAGCTTAGAACTAGGCTGAGTGATAAAAGTATAAATTGCTTATGCCTTCTGAAATCCTATTTTAAAAATGAATAATCAATTTATTATATATTTTGTGTATTTTTAGCTCATTATATAAATAAGTATAAATTTTGTAACAGATATGCATCCTTTTTTTATGTATTTATTGATTTTATTTAAAAATAACTTGCTTACAAATTTTTTGAAATTTTGATGTATTTTCGGGAACGACAATTACATTCCCGAGAAATCAGAAACCCTACTCATGATCCATCTGCATCGTCGAATAACGGGCTGCACAAAACTAAAAAAATAATGGTAGTGCATCGCGCTTCTGCATCACAAGTCCGAGGTTCAAACCCCGGGTTGCGCAAGGTCGACTCAGCCTTTCATCCCTTCAGTAGGTCAATAAATGAGTATCAATCTTGCTTGGGAACTGAACACTAGGGGGTTCGCGTCAGACTGACCACTTGACCGAAACATCTGCTCATGCACCTCAGGGCCCAAGGTCACGAATACTGAGATGGGCACAGTAGGCCTTGGCCCTCATGAGCTATTGAGCTAAGTTGCCCCCCTTTTAATCGGGGATGAAGAAAAGTTCGTTAAATCGGGGTCCAACTGCAAAAATATACATTGGTTTTATTTCCCAATTTGTTTCTCATTTAATGGGACATTTGTTTTTAATATGAAAAATGCCCCTTTAAAAAATAACTTTAGAAACGGATTTTATTTGAAGGATTTTAAGGTATTTATATTTTTTGAACAAAAATGTTTAAAGTTACACAGCAATTTACATGCTCTGCATATAAGGTTGTTAATATAATTTTAACTTATTAAATATAAGTTGAATAAAAAAACTTTCTTTTCACAGGCTCTTGATCTTTGTACAAGTCGTAATAATATCACTGACATGAATGAAGTGAGAAAGTTACTATTACCAGCTTTGGGACATGATCATAATAAATGAACTGTTGATTTTTTCGTTCTTGGTAGTTGTCAAATGCAAAATATCAAAGGAAAATGAAATTACAAAAATGTATCGTGCTTGTAGTAAATTTCACGCAATAAAGAGAATTAAAAAACAAAATTTTCTTTCCTTTGTGGCTATATTGTATCAGAATGAATGAATTTTGTACCTTTTGTTATATAGAAAAAGAGCAGTGAAATATTTTTGTAGATTCATACACTAATGCTTATTCAGAACAGAAATCTATGCGAATTGAGATGTATTATGCTTTCATTTATGTTGATAATGAAATAACCAAGAATATATCAGCAAACAATAAAACAATTATTTCAAAGAGTTGGTAATAACTGTAATCAACTATATACTATCAATTTTTATATAACACAAATATCTTATGGATAATTTTTCCTTCAATAAATATTTTGTTTATTTTTTGCATTTTTTAGAAATGTTAAAGAGACAAGCATTCTCTGTAATGCTACCGCTTTACACATAAAGTGATGAATTCAATTCAATAAAAATAAAATCTATTTTTAAGCATATTAATTAGTATCAAGTCATATCGACATACATCAATTACAATAAGCTTTCAATTCTAAGGAATATTGATTTAATTTTTTTTTTTTTAATGAGGCATTTATTTACATTATGCCTTCTTCCACACTTTTTTCTTTTGCTTTCTTAATTACACTTTTAACACATATTTCTACTTGGTATAACAGCATTTGATTTTGTTATTACAAAAATATATAGGAATTTTAACTGGACAAAAAGATTTCAATCTTTTTTTTTTTTTTTAAATCTTGGATAATTTGAACTTACGGTAAATTCCATGGCCCAATAGATATATTTATATTGGACTAAAAAATTCAAAATAGCATGCAATGAACAGATATCAGGAATAACTCTTTAAAACCATTTCTATTTATTTGTTTTGCTTAACAAAAACACATATTAATGAGATCTACGATCGATATTTTTTGTTACTTTTGAAAGATCCAATTTAGACCATGTATACTCAAAATCTTTCAATGGTTCAAGCTGTGGATGCTTTATTTTTTATATTATTCAGAGCAGAAAAATTTATTTCACACAAATATTACTTTTACATTCGGAAGTAGTACAAGGATGAAGTAAGATGTTATAATTTAAAAACAGGATGAATAAAAATTAAAATATTCATTAACTGTCAATACAAATTAAGACAAGCAAAGTTCTGGATTAAAAAGGTACACGAGAAATATTACAGAACTCTTTAGAGAAAATCTTATAAAAAAAATTAGTGGTATTAATTCACAGTAGCTTTAGTGCCAACATCTAAAGGAAATATAACAATGCAATTCAGGTTTTATGAAATCTGCGATATATACTTGAGGGATCCAAAAGTCCTAGTAAGGATTGTAATGTAGTCCTTTAATATAGCATAAAAATAACTAGACAATTTACTGAATGAGAAATAATTTCATAAAGAGGGTTTGGAAATGGATCATAAAAGAGAATTAGATTCAATTAATTTATACTAGAAAAGATACTTTTAATGCCAGTTTCCGATAGAGAGATTAGCTTTCTTTTCAATCATCTCCCCACAACCCTGCATTCTATTTTTATGTGTACTTTTATACAATGCAATACATAGCATCAAAGTATAATTAAAAAAAAATGTTACATATGCTAATGTGCTGATATTCATTAGGCACAACAAATATTTAAGTAGTTTTTTCTCTTCCAATTTCTTTTGAAAGACCAAATATTATTCATTTAAAAAAAATCACCTACATTTGTATTACTTTTATTGAGTAACAGGTTCAGAACTACTAAAATATATCTCATTAATACGATTTCGATCAATTCAAACAGAATATTTCTGCCCGTTTTAACATTTGATATACAGACGAGACATAGTTTTTATTCAAATCTAAGCCATACTAAATGTCGGGCACATCTTAAAATCGACGACAGAAAAATTCATTGGTTGGAGAAAATTGAACTTGATACTCTGACGGTCAGAGCAATTACAGGTTTAAATATCCATTTAAAACTTTTGATACTGGTAAAATAAGTTAACTATTCACTTTGTAATTTCATAAATATTGGACATTTGTAAACCATTTTATACTATCCCCCCCCCAAAACATGTTGAGAATTAAAGTGTGGCTAGATTTGAATAAATACTGTAATTCGTTTTTAAAAAATTCATTTTTAAAAATTCAGATTAATTTTTTATTGGGATGGCATCAATTAACCTTCTATTTTGCATATATGAATTGTCATTTTTCAAAAAGTTAAATGACTTTTTTTGTGCGTGTAAAGAGGTTATTCATAAGATCCAGAAATATTTAATCAACTGTGTGATATTTTTAAAAAAATAGACTTTTCTAGTATAAGTGAAAAGGTGTCAAATAAAAAGGAATAGAAAGATGTACAAAAACACACTACAGTCACACATTCCAAGGGCTTCGAAGCAACAGACCTATGTTTTAAGTTTTTTTTAAGGAACAGGGATCTCAGATCAAAATACAGAAAATAAGAAATCTGCCATGAAATACAAGAGCAAAACGATAGCAAAAAACAGTTTTCTCTAGATAAAAAACTCAAGTTTTTGTTTTAAGTAAAGGAATTTTATTTTCCTTTCAAGACCAAAAATCACTTAGGAAACTCATATTATTGTTGGAGCTTACATTATTACTTAGTTTATATTTATCTTAAACTAACGGTTAAGTAACCATGGACTTGAGCTGTCTTATGTTAACAGGTTCAGCCTGTGGTAGACAAATATGTGTCAAATTTTATTCTACTTCTAAAAAAATTATAAGCAATAGATGTTTGTATCTTTACCATCAATTAACAACTGATTTTATTAATATATTAAAAAATTGCTCAATGAATATAATATATGAAAGAAAGAAAAATTGAATTAAATACAATTTGACATATAAAAAAATTCAAATGAAAATTTTAATCGCAAAAATAATTTACATAGATTGATTTCAGCTTTGCAGCAAAGATCCAAATATAGCAGAAAATCAGTAAATGAGGCACATGCTTTGACTGAGATTCAGGGTTACAATATCCATAGCAAATGATCTTCATGTAGTTCAAGCTTTATGTTAATTTGAACTAATTTTACGATAAATTAGATGCCTGTGAAGCAGAATAATTGGTTTCAAAAGGCAAGATAGAATTAGTAGCTTTAAAGAAAAGTATCCAGTAAAACCCTTTTTGAATGATCCCTGTTTGTATGTTTTCAATCTATCATAAGAAAAATATTTTGCTATAAGTTAAAAATCCCATTAAAAAAACTAAACGCTTTCATTACTAATATGTTGCTGTGTAACTATTTTCAAATATTTTATAATAATGCTTAATTCTTTTAAGAAAGTGCAAATGTAATTTTCTCTTACCTCTTTTGGTTAATTTAACATTACCAACATATTTTGCAGACTTTTTCACAACTAAATAAGGATTTGTAAATTTGAACATATGGTTACAGATATTGTTCTATACCAATTGTCTACAAACTGTGTTCTGCAGAACATGGTGTTCCGTGATTCACAATAAAAAATCAAAAAGAAAATAAATGTGCATGCAAAATCTCAATGAAGTTTGTACAAGCCACAAGTATAAAAGCTCAGCCCAGTCATTAAAACCCAAAATTCTACTCACACATAATCTTTTTTGCAACACCTTTTATCTCTTTCTTTTTGTAAAAGAGATTCTTTTCTCTTTTTTAATAAAAGAATATTAAAATGTTTTTTCTTTAGATATGTACTACCTACTAGACTGTAGATATACTGTTTGCAATCCTGATTTCCACGAAAGAATTTCATATTCCTCAAAATACAATGTTTTGTACAACTAAATAGTTTTCTCATGAAAAACTTACTTTTATCTATTTTTAAAATGACACCTTTAATGAAGAAGAGGGAACAAAAACAACTTATTGACACATCAACAGATTCAATGTTAAAATCCAAATTTAAGCAAGAATAGTTTTTAAATTTTAAGGTTGCAAATTCATGCAAAATATACATGATTTCTCACAGAGCTATAAACATTTTAATGCCATTTAGAATAATGAACTTAAGTGAAAAAAATTTCTCAATGTGAGTGGCTACAAAAAACTAAAATACAAAAATGAATTAAACGAAGAAAATGAAATGGGACTGCTTCATAAATCTGGATTTCTAAAAAAATGCAAGCATATAACCCAGTTACTAAATATAATGCATAGGTAGGCGCGACACTTGGATCATAGATTAATATATTAACATCTGTTAAGATATTCCGATGCTTTTCCTATCAAAAAAGCAACTTCTTCAAAAACTGGAGGGACCAGACATAGAGGACGACCACCTACACAATGTTGAAAGGTACTTTAAACTAATAGGAATCAACCGATGGAAGGACATCGTGATTGATAGGGTCAACTGGAGGAGGATCAGCAAGTCAACCTTGGCCTGCAAAAGGTTGTTGAGCTTATAAAGGTGAAATTATATTAAATCTTTTTGTCTCAACATAAAGTACCTGTAACATATTTATCTGCCATAATGATTAGTTTAGGATATATTCTTCTAAGCATGTGTGGGTGGAATGGGTTTCTTGAAAACACCTTATAGTTCTCAGGGCCGTTTTTAGCCTCCTTGGCGCCCTACAATCTTCAATAGTTACGCCCCACTCCTATTTCCAGAGCAACCCCCCTCCCCCTTCAGTTCTCGTTTTTCCTGTTTTATTTTGCGAGGGATTTTCCCTTAACTCTCTTCCCTTTCATTGTTTTTGCTGTTTGGATAGCCTTTCCATTATCCACCACCTATGGACCCGCCGTGTCCTGGACTAACAGTCATAAGGAAAGGATAGTGGTATGGTCTGGCTACTCTTGTTCATTTCTTACTTTATGGCATCACTGACCACCCACCCTTTTATAAATTAGTACAGTAAATTAATGAAATGGTTTACAGTATAGAGCAGTGATCTCCAAACTTTTTTAAATCGTGGAACCCCATTTCCTACACATATTTTGAGATACATTCTTCTAACGGTGGTATTCTCAATCGCGAGTTATTCAAAAGGTAACCCACGGATTGGGTAACCCCCGCTCGAGGGTAACTCTCGGATAATTCTCGTTTCTTATTCTCCAACTGACGATTACCGGATCCGTGAGTTATGCGTGGGCATGTTAAAGTCGTTGTGATTGGACACTGATAATCACGTGACGTATTGCTTACATTTTGCGTTGTATCCTGGCGCGAAACATTCGATCAGCTGTTTTTAACACGCGTTTATAACTTACCCTTTTTTTTCTCCTGTTTTGTTTTGCTACAATGTCGAAAACCAACTTTTCAGTGCAGGAGATGGAGCTATTGGTTAACCTTGTTGAAAAATACAAACATTTTTTAAACTGCAAAATTACCAATGCAGTTTTCAATAAAAAGAAAGAAGCATGGGATAGCTTGACTACAGATTTCAATGCAGCCAGCCTATGTAAGCGAAGTCGACAGCAGCTTCAAAATAAATTTAAAAATATGAAAAAGGAGACTAAAAAAAAAAAGAAGCTCTGATAAAGTTGAAATATTTAAAACTGGTGGAGGAACCCCTAATTTACTGTGTACATCGTTAGATGAACGGCTGGCTGCAATGGGCGCACTGATCGAGCCATTGCCATGCAGATTCGATTGCGATTACGTGTATGAGACTGCTGTTTCATCAGGAACTCAGGGTAAGTGTAAATGGATTTATTATTATTTTTATTTAGCCTTTAATTTAAATTTTCTGTTTTATTCTGAATAGATTTTTCTGACAGTGATTTGTGTAAGTTTTATTATATAAAAAACTCTGATACAAATCAAAATGATCACATTATGAAATGTTGAGTAAATGAATCTATAATAAGTAAATACTGATCCACATAACGGTCTTAGTACCTTAGACAAATTGAATCAATAACCAAATAAAATTAATAAGAAATAGATACTTCTATCAAAAATCAAATGTCTATTTTCAACTTTGACATTAATTATTAGTTGTTACATTGAGCTCTACATTTTAAATGTTCTGATGTGATGCTGCCTGAAAATGTGGCTATCAATAGTTTGAGGGCTGATTCTTATTATTAACTAGCTGAAATGCCCGTTCTTCGCACGGGTTAAGTGTTAAAAACATAAATTCATCTATTATAGCAATTATAATATTTTTAGTGAGGATAAACCCTGTATAAAAAAAGTAGTAAAACCAAAAATTAAAAATATTTTTTTCAAATGAATGTTCTCACTATAAATAATTTTAAACAAATTGCAATTTTGCCTCAAAGTAAATAATAATTTAACAAAAACAAATATTTCAATGTAAGAGAGAAAATTAGCATGTTGAAGAGTAAATAGATATGAATGAATGCAAATATAAATAAAAATTATTAAAGAAAAAGTGATAGCAGTTGTAAGTTTCTGCTATGGGAACTATAGGGTGAAACAACCTGCAATAGATGAACCGAAAGAAAAAATTAATGATGATAAACTGATTCACTAAATGCTACCATAAATAAAAAATATTAGGAAGCCTTCAAATGAAAAAAAAATTAAATTAGCATTGCACCCATACCTCATATAATACTATCTAACATATCTGCAATACATCTAATATAGAGTATTAGATGTAATTCAATACTAAAAAAATTTAATTAGTATGAACTAAAATTAAAATCTACCTAAAACAGGTCCCCGTTGAAATAGTCCAGAACCAACAACAGTACTAAATGAAACAAATAATAAACCATATTGTTAAAAAACACATTCTTAAAACAATACCTTTTTGCAATATTTCTATTAAAAATTATAATTTGATTGCAAAGAGCAAAAGAATGAGTATACATACAATGATAAATAACTATAGTAATAATTAAAATATATATATATTGTATATGGACAGTATGATAACATAAAATATGCATATGATCTCCAAGAAACTACATGAGGAACAGATTATCAGAAGCAACGTAAAATCATTTCAACACTGAATTTTAAAGAAACCCAGAGGGAAATATGAGAAAATCTTTTCAAGGTGCATCCTTTATCTGTGCAAACATTTTTGCGACCACACCTGATACAGTTTTCTGATTTGCAAGATTGCCAGAAGCAAAGTTAAGTTATGACGAAAAATCTGGTCAAAATGGAATTCCAAAGAAAATATGAGATTATTTCAAGGTCACCTTATCATAGTTTCAGCAAATAGCTTTTTGTTAAATGTATGACTTTTTCTCATTTAAAACAAAGAGTAATTCTTATCGGTCATAAGGCAAAAAAACAGCGACATGCAAAAAAAACATGGTACATACTGGTTCCTCATAAATATGAAGCATTATCTTCACGATATTACCAACATGTTAAGAGCAATTAGTTTGAATTCAGTGTCATTTTCTTTGTTATATTTAAAGCAATATTCTCTACATTGAACAAAATATTGAATATGCTGATGAAGGAATTATTATTAGGAAGGATGAATATTTATCTTCAACAGAAAATGGCATCGATATGTAAAGCATACAACATTTATATGTAAAAAATGTATACAATGCATGTGTATATATACAATCTGCATATGAACAGATTTGTCAGAAGGAAAATTAGTTTGATGAGCATTTAATCGCATCCATAGTTTCGTGTTCATCCATAATTTTTCTAACAGATGTTTTTTTTGGTGAAGAAATGGACATGACAAAAGAAGTTTGAGGGCTGATTCTTATTATTAATAAGTGGGGCATAGTTAACGGGACCATTTATTTTTTGACTCAAAACGGGACATTGTTTTATTTAGGTCAATTAACAGATATACAATGAAAAAAAAAACACTTTTGAAAAAGTTAGTTAGCTTAAAAGTTAGGAATTAAAAAATATATCCAAAATGTTTAGTTATATTTATATTTATCAGAGGAACAAATTTGCTTTAATATAGCTGGTGAAGATTTTAAGTAAGAATGAAACTCTTGGAACGTTTTTTTATATTCACCTAAATTATCAACATCACCCTTAGAACTGAAATTAGTAACTGGGTTTTCTCAGATGTCCACAATTTGTTCATCATAGAAAATACTCTTTCTACTGGAGCATTTATAGCAGGCAAACATAAAATATATTCAAATAAAATAGAAAAGTTTTCATGCTGCAGATTGTTGGTGTGAAAGTGTTTGAATACTTCCACCCAACGAGTTTCCGTGGAAACATTTAGATAATTTTTATTCGGTTACTTTTTGCAATGTAATGTAGTTAGAAACTAATGAAAATTCGTCAAAAACTTCTGTATCTTTATTACAGTCAATATACTCCTTTTCAATTAATACATCCAGAGATTTTTGAACGTCTTCCCATGCGGGTACCTTTTTTAAATCTGCCCAATAAAATATCTCCATTACTTTGGTAAGAAAGCAAGTCCACTGCTTCAGATATTTACGGCTTTATAAAATTCTGTAGCCGTCCATTTCACAACTCTTCATCCATTTATATAAGTACCATTACCTTTTGATTTCACCATTAATTGACGGACCGTAAATGGAAGAGACTGATTGGTCTGTTTCTGAGTCAAATTGTCTTTTAGCTTATTGATTGCTTTTGCAGCTTCAAATTTCAATACAGCTTTCCGAACAGCTTCGCACAGTTTCCGAAAACGAGACAATTTTGCATCCCAGAGTTCATTTTGGGGACACCGGGACTCGTAATAATAAAAAGGGACAGTCCCGTTCAAAAAGGGACGTCTGGTCACGTTAGGCATGGTACAAATGAAGTTGGTAATATTATTAGAAAATGTGTTTTGCTTGTTAAATGTTATACAATGAGAATTCAAAACTCGTATTATTTTAAAATTTCAATTTATATTTTGATTGTATACAAATATAAATATCCTAATCTATTTTTCTTTTTGATTTAAAATTTTCCAGCAACCCTTTGGTAGGTTAAAATAGAATGTTTAGTATGTATATAATCATTAATTTAAATAATTTCTAATGTTTAATATTCTTCATGATTTCTATAAAATCTTAGAATGAAAAATCCAGTTTTTTTTGTGAAGAATAAATTTGTTAATTGAATCTTAGGCCCCATTAGTCACATTTATCTAAAACAGAGCATGTTACTGAATCTTTACCAATTCCATCTAACAAAAATAATTATACTATTGGTATTAGTCACGAGACACTATATATACACACACATTTATCAATATTTTACAATATAGAACAGAAAACAAATGTTACATGTACAAAATATTTAGAATTTTTCAGAAAGAGTTTTAGCTTCAACCGAGCAGCGTAGTTGGTAAAAAAGTGGTAGCCCACTTATCTCTGGTGGTGTTATCTAAGGGCCTGAGTTCAAATTCCACACAATATATGAATGCTTTGTCATGTTAATATGTACCTCAGTTGTTGTTTGTGGCAAAAATGTATTCAACTCTCATAACTTTAATTTGTTCAATAACACTACGGCTTACATAAGGGAGGAAAACTTTATTATGCTATGAATGAATGACTACACAACATCGTATTTGTTAGTTGTAGTATTTATAGTAAATATGTTTTTCAGGTGGTGAGTCTGCAGTAGTACAAGTGGATGAAAGTATTTTTACTTCTGATGATCATCCCCTTGATGTAAGTACCCATATATCATGTCATATAGAAAATAGCACATCACCTTTTTAGTACAATATACACACAACCTCATATAATTTATATATAATGACCTTTCAAAGTCTAGCTGAAGAAAAAACCAAAGAAATCTGTTACAAATTAGGTTAATACATGGGATCAAGTACATCTAATGCAATAAAATTTACTGGAATAGTGAATGCATTTTTTTTAAAATGAAAAGCCATTATTAAATTTATTTTTTTTGGAATATGAAGTAACAGATAACATACACTAGCATTTGACATATAAATATAGACAGCTTATTTTAAATGTACATAATTTGAGTGTTAACATTTTGAGTAGTGCTAAGTAATGTATCAAATGAATTGTAAACTTTAAATCATACACTAGCATAAAGCAACATATTTTACAAGATGTGAAACTGAAATTGTGGTATAAATTTTGATTCTTTGTCGATTTTTTTCTGTTTTAAACTAAGACAGACTTAATCAATATTTGTATTTTGGTTGTAGGAAACTTTGCCAGTGAAACAAGATCTACAGAAAACCAGGGAAACTCTATGCTCTACCCCGCTTACAACAGCACCTCAAATCAGGAAATCGAAGCCGAATGCTTCTGTTAAAACAGCAGAAGCAGCCAATGCATGGAAAGTTGCTGTGGAAAGAGATTACGAACAAATAGCGCAATTTAGGGAAGAAGAGCATAGAGCTACCATGACCTATCAAAAAAAGAGAACACTTTTTAAAGATGAAAGTCTTAAAGGCAAAATTAGAGCATTATAATATGTTAAACAAAAAAATTAAATTTGAATCAGAAAAAGAAAATTAATGTACATATTTGTTTCTTGTAAATAAACCCAATGAACATAAATGCTGTATCTGTAATTTAATTCAATGAAAAAGGCTCTCTCTGAAGAGTATGTATTTATTTCAAAAATTAATGTTTTCACTAAAAAAATTATTTACAAAACATTTCCTCGTAAATCAATCAATTGAAAAAATTTGCAACAATTGCATTTCTCTTGGCTATTCCACCATGTTCTTGGCTATGGTTTACCATAGTTTCATCTTGCTGCAGTGGAAGGGAATACTCATCCTCATAATCACCTAAACTAAGAGCAAGGTTGTGTAGCACAGCTGTAGCAACAATAACTGTTTGTGCAGTCTCCAGCGAACATCGGAATGGTGTGTCAATGCAAGAGAATCTTTTTTTCCACACACCATATTGTCTCTCTACGACATTTCTTGCTCGTGCGTGAGCTGCATTATACCTATGAAATGCACATAGATTTACATAAATAGCACTTCTTAAAAAACAAGAATTTTGACTAAAGTACCACAAAATAGACATTTCCTTTAAAAAATATTTTTTTGAATTCTACCACCTTGTGGGACACATAAATGCAATTTTTGGCCCACGGGTTGAGCATACAACTAACTTTGTAGCAATATCATTAGATTTGGAAAAATCCTAAAATGAATGACAACATAAGAAATTTTTAATTTCACATTTTTGTCAATTATGGGAGTGCATAGAAGGGGAATGCACCCTCCAGGACCTCTATTATATTTTCAATCTTCATATCTGGAGATTGTGAATTATTTTTAAGATTTCAGTTAGATGTATAATCATATTACACACAAAAATGATTTGTCTTACATAAAAATAAGACAAAATAATAGCAATAGAGGTGTATAAAAAACCCTAAGTACCTCACTTGACCTGCTCCAACTGGATTAAGAAAAGGTGTCATCAGGTAAGATCGCAGAGGATAGCCACTATCTCCTAATAGGTGGTAACTGCTTGGTACCTCTGTTTCTAAATGTGCCCTGAGGTAAGAGTGGTCAAACACTGTAGAGTCATGTGTACTTCCTGGCCATCGCACAACTATGTTACGTATGGAAAGGTCGGGATCACTCACAGTTTGTACATTTAGTGCAAAAAATCCTTTACGGCACCTAAATGTCTCTGCTAAGCTTCCTCCAGGGTTTAGGATTTTGATTAGCGAGCAATCCAGAGCACCGTAAACGCCAGGGAATCCAAATTCTCTGTAGAATTTTTGACGGATCTGTGAAGTAATGCATAAAGATGTGACTAAACTTGATGACAGAAACAGTAAGAACTACATACAACTATCTTTCTTGTAACGTAAACATTACAGTATTTCGATGCAATAGGGATAGCCATTTGTGAACTATTCAGTTTAAAATGCGTTGTACATAACCATTTGGCTGAGAAATCTAGAATAATTATCTCAATATTACAAGGGATTGATTTTAAATTAGTTGACCAATTTATTGTTTTAAACTATCAGTTTATTTTAGCACAAATTTATGATAAACTTCTAAAAAATGATGATTGGTATTTAATGACAACAACCATCACTGATCCTAACTGCATCAGGAACTGTGTGATGAGCACGAGAAAACAAACGCAACACCCATGGTGAATTTTCCAAATCTATGTGTCACACAGGATTTGGAAAAATAATCAGAAACTAATCAACCAGTATAAGTTTATCATAATGACTTCTGATAATTGGTGTAAAATCTGTCAGCAATTTTTTGAGCCAATGCATTATTAGAATTAAAAATATTTTTATTGTACACTAACATGAAATCACCATTTATGGTGATAAGTGAGCAAGCCAGCAACGCTCTCCACCCGCCAAAATGCAAGCATTGCCCTTTCATGCTTTTTTCCCTACTATTAATAATGGAAACAAAATTGAATAATCAAATAACTCAAAATATACATCAAAATTTTGAAGCAGGGATTATTTTACTAGTAATTCAGAATACTTGGCTTGAGTTTCATTTTTAAAAAAAAGCAAGGAATTCATTTTAAAATATAAATTTGCTTATGTTAATATACATTCTTCATAGTTTTTGCGCTGAGGCCCAGTTCGCCCATACAGTAATAAGGCCATGTTAACGCATTAAAAAACTCATTACTCTATTGCATAACTTTTCAATGATAACGGCTGGAGCAAGAAAATATTTCTGAATTTCTTGGACCTTCTTATGAATGCTATGGGGGCACTCTCATTACATGTATGATTTTCTACTGAGTAATATTCTCTCTGTGCTTATATATTTTATGTCATTCCATGTGTATGCAATGTAAATTTTTTGTCTACATGCTGTTCAAGTAATACGAAGGGCTGCGGTAACCCAGTGGTCAAGGTATCGGATCATGGCAGGCATGTCACGAGTTCGAGCCTAAACAGTGCGACGTTAATATTCACACTCACTCAAGAAATACGAAATTAGGGAAATGCCAACAATCAAGAGTTTTGCATATTTAATCTTTTACAAATATGTTGCTATGAGTTAATTTTGGTTTTTCAAGTGATTCAGATAAAAACTATATATATATTTATTTACAAAAAAAACTTATGCGTTAAATGTACATATAGACATTTTTGCCACGAAACAAATTATATATTCACTGAACATGAATAAAACTCACCTGCATTCTCTGATCTTCAGTTTGTGGCAAATAGATATATTGTGGTCGTAATTCTGCAAGAGCCCTTGCAACATCGGTAATCGCTCTGCTCGTGGATGGCTGACTTATGCTGTGTAAGTCACCAACATTAATTTGACGATTACCGAACGCAAAAAAACGAACAGCCGCAAGAACTTTCTCAGCTGCAGTCAAAGCATGATTTCGGGCAGTAGCAGAATCTAACTTTGTACGTAGTAATTCTACAAGTGTCTCGATAGTACCTTTATAAAATCTATACCTTCGATGGAAATCATCTTCATCCAATTCATCTAAGTCATTGTTCCTAT
Organism: Trichonephila clavata; assembly: GCA_019973975.1. Classification (NCBI taxonomy): domain Eukaryota; kingdom Metazoa; phylum Arthropoda; class Arachnida; order Araneae; family Nephilidae; genus Trichonephila; species Trichonephila clavata. The sequence continues at coordinate 25,144 of BMAO01035048.1, forward strand.
GTTCAGGAATGAAAACTGACCTTCTTTCAATACTTTCCAATGTTTCTAAATCCTCAAGCAGAAAAAAATCGAAGCAGTCGTCCATCTTTGTTTACAAACAATCCGCGAGTTACCCTCCGAAATCGGCAGGTAACATTTGGATGAATAATCCGCGGATTTGGCGCGATCCGCAATTGAGAATAACGATGTTTCGTCAATCTGCAAGTTACCTCCGGTTCGGGGATAACTCGCGATTGAGAATACCACTGTAAGTAATATTTAAAGTAGATCAATATGTTATAGGTACTTTTTGTAAAGGCAATTATAAAAAAGTATTGTATTTATTATATTAAAAAATTCTCATCTAATTTTTTATATAATTTACTCCATATCAATTTTTGATCAAAGTGTCACCTACCCATGCATTATATTAAGTAACTGTGATATGTGCTAGCTTTTCTTCACACAAACTGTCGGAGTCTAGGTCTACTGAAATTAAATGCTATCGCAAAACATATTCTGAGTTTAATTAATTTTATTACTTTGTTTTCGTAGCCACTCATATTGAGAAATATAGTTCACTTCAACACAATTTTTGAAAGGTATTTAAATGTTTATAGCTGTGAAAGAAACACTGTATTTTGCAACATAAAATTTAGGAGCTGTTCTTGCTTAAATTTAGATTTTAACATGAATTTGTTTCCTCTATTCCATTATCAGGGTTGTAGCAACATCTGTATCAATGATACAGGGCTACCAAGCCATCCCATGTATAAATAAAATAATCCTTAAATGTTAAGGGGCCCTAAGCCCTCCAAAGGAATTTTGATACAGGGCCTTCTCAGGACTAGCTACAACATTTTTCGTTGTAGGTCCCCACCCCCCAAATACAATAAGGTATATTTTCCATTTGAAAACTATTAGTTTTGCAAGATATTGTACTATCTAGTATAAAATTATCACATGGAACCCAAGATAGTAAACAGTAGGATATTTACAATATAGTAGGAAGTATATATATAACGATAAAAAATGTTTTGATATTTTTATTATATTATAATAAAAGTTTAAAAAGTGTTTCAAAGTAAAGTTATTACACATGAATAAAATTTCCAGTTTTGAAGAATAAAATGAGCTTTAGATACTTCTAACTATACAAATTTCATAGAGAATTGGAATCTATTTTGCCATACATATTTATAAATTTCTTTCGGATTTTTTTAATGTTGCTCATGGAACCCCAGGGTTTTAAGGAACACAGTTTGAAGACCACTGATCTTCCAACTATGTTCCGCGGAACTCTGGGGGTTACACGAGAAATAATGAAAAAAACTTAAATATGTATGCAAAATGGATTCACGTTTTCTATAGAGTTTGTATAATTACAAGTATATAAATCTCATCCTATTAATTAAAACTGAAAATTTTATTTATATATAACATTATTTTGCAACACTTTTCAAACTTTTATTATAACTACAACTAGATTGTGAATATTCTTTTTATGCTCGCTAGTTAACCCAATGTCTTTCAAACTAAATAGTTTTCTAATGGAAAATGTATATATTTTTGCATTTGTGGAAAAAAACACATATAATGAAGAAAGCAATTTATCAACAGATTCGATGTTAAAATCTAAATTTAAGCAAGAACAGCTCCTAAAATTTAGGTTGCAAATTCATGCAAAATGCACAGTATTTTCCATACAGCTATAAATATTTTAATGCCATTCAGAACATTGTATGAAAAGGAAATATATTTCTTCAAGCAAGTGGCTATAAAGACAAATTAAACTCCGAATATGTAAGGCGATTGCATTTAATCTGAAAAGACCTAGGCCAACAATTTGTGACAAAAAAAGCAAGCACATATCCCAGTTACTAAATATAATGCACGAGTAGGTGAAACTTGGATCACAAATTAATATTATTGAATAAATATTATTAAAAAATTAATTAGATCTTTTTAATAATAAATGCAATATTTTTTTAATTGTCTTTATATAAAGTATCTATAACTGTTAATGTACTTTAAATATTATTTTGAGATATATTCTGTTAAGTATGTATAAGGAAAGGGGGATTCTATGCAAACACTTTCTATTTCTAGGGGTTCAGTGAGTTGAAAACCACTAGTATACATTTTCAGTATATATTATTGTAAAAAGTGCTTTCAACTTGTTAATTATCTTTTTCATCGCTTTACTGTCTTTTACTTCTTTTTGAGAGAATCATTAATAACATCATTGTGATCATTTTCCCTTGCAATATCATTTTGAGTGCATAGCAACATCAAACTGTTAAGTTTTTCATTTTCCAAAGGGATCTATCTCATTTCAGTCTTTACTCTTGAGGGCAGAAATGGGTAAAATCCTAGGAGAGCCCACACCCTTGGTGACAAACCAAAAAAGCGCCAAGCGAAAACAACAATGGCGGAAATTGAATATAGCGGGACAAGAGGGATGCCCCGTAATGAAAGTATATGTAACCAATACAAAAATTAAACATTTTAAGATAAAAAATACAAAAATATAGCACTTACTTTCTTACTGCTGATTTATTCTGAATGGAGTGTACAGCGTAACAGATTTTAAAGCCTTGAAGGCCTCATCGCTAAGCGATTGATTGTGGGAACACCGCCATATACTATATTCTGCAAGGTAATGGTTGAACATGCCTTCGGCATGGCTAGTAAGGTTTTGAAGAGAACGTTTAATTGCCGACCATGTACCCTCAACAGAATTTGCGTTAGCACCAACAAAGCAACCTTTCGCATTCAACAAAGTAAAAAATTCTAAGGTATATTCACTCACACACGCAGCCATACTTCCAGCCTGATGCTCCCACCCAATACGAAAATTCCAGAAATAGTTAGGTTTACCATATCTAGTGTGTGTATCAAAGTAGGGTTACCAAGATGGTGCAATTATTGCCAACCAAAATAATTCATGCCAAGCGTGTGGGCTCTCCTAGGACTGACCAGAAAGGCTTCTCTTACGAAAATGACCTTGACAGTTCCAAGAGTTGAAAAGTTTGAAGACCACTGTTCTACGCTAACAATGAAAAAATTAAGCAATCTATGAATTAATATAATTAAAAGCTTTAAAACACTGTACTAAAAATTACCAATTAAATTATATTTAGGTTTATTACCTATGATATAAAATCTTTCATTGATTTTAGGAAAATTAAGATTTGACAAAAATTCTTTATTCACAATTACGTATAAGATGCTTTTTATTAATAATTAGGTGTACACATTAGTCCTTTTCACCAAGCAAGAAAAAGTATTCAAATGGATTTCTAAATAATTATCGAGTTTCAAAACTGTATTGGGCAGTCTGTAATATTGATAGCAGTCATGACTATAAATCTGGTGAAAGATAAAAAAAAGTTTGTTTAGAAATTGCTGAAGAGGAAATTTTACAAATATATCAACATCTTTGTTGAAACAGCTTAATTTATATACATATTAGTGAATAAAACATTTTTAATTCCTAATGTGTTTCCAACATCATAGTTAATATAATATGGGTATAAATTGTAAAAAAGAAAAATGAACCTTACAGAAATTTTACACAATTTAAAATCAAAGGTTTGGAGTTACATCTTAAATTGACATTAATATTATAACTGGATATACAGTATGTCCACTTAAGTCCCTTGACACTCCTTTCCACTTCAGAACGGCTGCTATTATATTCATATAAGAGATATCTAGGTATAGTTAAGTAGTTTTGAGCTATTAAATAAAATGACCAATGGTGCCAGCTGGTGGAAAAATGCAAAATAGGTATTCCTATCTCTAAAACAGAATGAGATATGCAAAAAAAGTGATTTACAAAGTTATAGAGCGTCATTGATTTTGTACGAATAGACGCCTTGTGGATAATGATGCAAAGAATAGAATGATTAAAATATAAAATGACTTTTTGCGATTTTCTAGATTGTTATGCGAGAATTGTAGCAAGAAATTGGAAGTTTGGCTCAGAATATGCCAGCTTTAATGATAAGAAAGGATTTAACACATATTTAAAATAATAGCACAAAGGAAAAACTTCAAAATATACAAAATTCTTTTATTATATTCAATATCCATTTAGAACAATACATGAATGAAGCATGTGAACTAGGATTTAAACCAATATAATTCCAGAACTTACGCATAGCATCACTGCAGCAAGACTTGCGCCGAAGATGACATTCAATTGTACATAAAATATTTTACAAATTTTATAGTATCAATTTCAACTAACTGAAAAAAAAAGACAAATTTACTGATTTTTATTAACTATTAAATGCTTATTTTCAGTGAAGTTTTTAAGAGTTATAATAATTTAATTTTAATCAAAAAAAAATATCTAACTACATTATTCAGATGACAGGCTTGTTTGTTTTTAAACAAACACACAATGCCTGTCAACATATCTTTTCTATGGTAGAATTATCTTTTGACTTCGTGATACATTCTCATCCTTTAACAGTAGGTCTAAAATTGAAAAAATTTCGAAAAAAAAAAACACAAAAACAAAGAAAGTTTAAAAACAATTTGAGCATGTGTACGGCACTGTTTGACGACAGTTTTTGATGCAAATATCAACGAAATTAAATTTTTGTGAAACAAAAGCTTTCAAACTATAATCTTTTTCATATATTTCTGAATTTTTACGTGCATATAACTTATTTAGCATGAAAATAAATGTTTACAGATATAATGATGAGCATCTGATTAAATCTGAATTGTTTTTAAGTAACATATCACAATCATGAAATTAGTTTACACAAATAGAAAAATTTTAAATTTTGAGTAACTGAAAAACACACTTGGCATGTTCTTTAACATTTCATTCTTAACATCAACTAGTAAAAGATTTAAGTAAAATTAAGAAAAATTTTAGTCTTCACCTTCATAATTAAAAATGACAAGTTTGAAAAATCAGTCTAACAAATTAAATAATATAAACTGTTCATTGATTACTCAAGTATACACTTTAAAAAATTCGCAAAGAAACAGCATCTAGTCTACCCCTTGATTTTGGTTTCATATATTTAATATAGAGTACATCAAGAGATTAAGTAGTTAGATTAGATATCAGAGTTCATGTACTTCCCGAAATAGTCAGAAAATAGAAGAATTTAGAATCAATACTCTTCAAACAGATATTCCACCAGTTAATAGATACGTTTTACTATGCACAACTTTAAATTTATAATGATAATTATTAATTAAATCACATTGTTTTTACTTAGAAAATTACAAAACTTACAACAGATCGGACACAACATTCACAATGATATTTCAAGTGAAAAGAACGGCTATGATTGGTTAACAGAAATGCAACGTCACACAGAACCACAATTCCACTCGCCCTCTCGTGACGGTAAAATTCTGCAATCTTCTGAATTTGAGCCAAGATATTTACAGTAGTGAATTATGAAGATATTTTTGTGATGAAACTTTCAAGTTCTGAGTAAGTTACCAGATACCTTATAATATTTAAAGTTTGTTTTGAATTTCTGTATGTGCTAACTGACGAATATAGGTTTATGAAATTTCTTTAAGTATTCGTAGTTCACTTCTTCTAACAACGTTGATTTCAAAAATGGTCTTCTTCTCTACTTGGAGGGCGCCACTTCATTTAAAAATAATTTTTGTTGTTGATGGCAATTATGCATTAAAATAGATTTTTTCACTTTACTCTAAATTTTCATAAAAATTATTCAAAAAATTACAATGTTATTCAGCAAATATTTACAGAAGACTTAATCATTTTGTTAGTGCCTCATTTTAAAGCGGAGGGAAAATCTGTGGCGTCTAGGCCTAATGTGGCGATATTTCTTACGTATTATAAAAATATACTTCGAAATCGAAGTGATATAATAAATAACATAAAAACATTTCGATTCAGATGACAGAGGTGATTGAAATAATTTTATAGCGGTAGAAGTGAATGGTCGGGTTAAAATTTGCGTGTTCAATTTCTGTTTATAAACACCTACACTTTGTTTTGAATGCATTAATATTTCCGGTTTAACAAATATTAACATTGAAATCCAGTTTTTGTAACGAATTAATATCGTTGATTATTTTTTAATGAACTTTTTATTTTTGGGGTACATTGAAGTTTTTAAATGTTTTTATATTTTTTAGAAATAAAACTGTTACTTCGAAAAACTTAATTTTTTTCTCTTTGAAGTCTGTAAATATATTGGCGGGATTTAGAGAACTGAACACATGTCATTACTTAAAATAACAGAGAGTCATTTCAAGTAACAGAACAAAAAATACATTTTATCAGATACACAAAATTCAAAAATACATGTTTTGCTTTTGAAAATTTTAAGTTGTCATTCTTTCCGATTGATGTTAGCAATTTGAATTCGCAATTACGGAATAATATAGAAATCGAACATATCTGATTTATAAAACTGAATTTTTAAATTTTTAGAATCGATCATTTATTTTGCAAAGATTTGGTTTTTCTTTAATATTCAACTAATTTTGACCTATGAACAAATGAAAAAATTTGAGGAAAAGGAAGAAAAAGGAAAAAATAGTTTCAATAATTTTAGATTTTAATTAAAAGTTGAAAAATCTTCTGATGCTAAGTTTAAAATTGTTATAAAAATGATCATTTGCATCTCTGAATACAGTCTTGAGTTTCATTTTTGTTTCTAAAACTAGTAAATAAATATTCAGAGCTCTAATTATCTTAAATACTGTGTAGAATTGGCCACTTCAAAAACATTAACTTTAAAATAGCATCAAGTGGAAATGTTTAGCATAATAAGCTTTCTTTTACTGGTTTCTTCAATTTTCTTGATAATTCGTATAAAATTTGACTAAATTCTGATTAATTTTAATTGTATTTCTGTCTTGTACTTTCACAAAGTATTTAAAAGAATAACGATGTGGTGAATATTCAAGGACTATTACAAAAATTTAAAAATGCTTTTAGATACAAATTTTAATTTTACTTTCATTGACAAACTTCATGTATACTTGAGAGAATTTCTTTTTTTTTTTGGGAAGAAAGCTTTGTATTAAATAGATACACAGAAAATGTATCAAATTTCTGAGTAAGTATATTTTTCTTTTTTTTTTTTGATGTATCAAAATGAGTTTTTTGAATGCATTTTTCTATCTAATGTTAAAATATAATAAATTTGTGCAGAACTTAAACAACCTAATCTTAAAGAAAAGATTCACAATATTGTTATGAAATGTTATAATTTATTTCTGAGAAAATATATATATATGGAATTATTTAGTTTATACTAATGCACTTGTTTTTTTTTTATCCTGTTGAATATCTTTATAATATCAATGAGAAATATTCTGAACTATGGAGTGATATGTAACAATTTTTGTTTAGTAAAAAAAAAAAATTAAAACTACAAAGAACTTTTAAAAAACTATGCAAAATATATCATTTTTTAAATTTGCTAAACAGTTTTATTTGACAAAAAAAAAAAAAGTACTTCAAAGCCAAAAACAGCAGTATGTTAAAAAATGTCAAATTCTGTTCTGTCATGTTTATAGAGAGTCTCTTATCGGATAATATCTCCATTTTTCATGTAGCCTACCCATGGTCCCTGTAACTAATAAATGCCTTTAAAAAACTGAATCTACAATTATGTAATATAAAATATTAAAAAATATTTTGTTTGAAATTAATCACATTGCTTACTTATTATTTATATTTCATATAATAGAATTAATTTTCTCTGTAACCTTGCATTTGATATATTATTATTTAGCATTGTAAAATTTTCATATATTTTTTGTATTGCAGCAAAATGTATCAGTTAACTATATATTTAAAAATTTCATGGATTGAAATACTTATTATTTTAGAATTTTTGGGTGATAAGTAATGCCAAAGGAACAGTCTCGAGCACCATCTACTTCTGCTGGCGATGAAGAAGTAGATGTAAAGCCAGATTTGAATGGTAAATTTTTAATATTTCAAGAGACTTAACTTTACCTTCATTTCATAAAAAAAAGATTTTTGTTTGTTATTTCTCGAAATATTCATGAAGTTATTGAATTTAATGCTGTTATTGTTTAATTACTTACAATTAATGGTACTTATGTATATTGCAATCATATTGGTGACATTATATGAAAGGAAGCACATGGTTGCCAATTCAACGAGTGCGACACATGTGAAATCAGAGTTGCCAACTTGGAAAGTTATCTTGAAATTTGGCATAGTACTTAAGTACCCAACTTATCTCTGTTTACTTTTTGAAAAATGTATTAATTTGTTGTTTGGACTTAAGAAAATAATTGAAATATACAGTAGCTTGCTTAGGGGAAAAATTGATTTATGTCAGTGTTTTAACATTGTAAAAATTTTGATACTTAAAATAAATGTCTTCAAAACACATCTGTAGTTTGCATTGAATAAATATTGTATTTTTAATTTTAAAAAATAAAAACCTAGTTTAGTTTAGGACCAGTGATTCCCAAAGTGGTCTATGACGATTTGCAAGGGGTCCACGTCAGCAAAAAAATAATTTGGGGGTCCATGAGGTGTAAATGGGGGGTCTATAATAGTGGCTCTTATTATATAAACTAGATCGTGACTTTAAATTTTAAAAAAAAAATTAATCAAGTGGAAACTAAATTTTACCTATTTAACAGATATATTTACTAAATTTAATAGGGTTAATTTCCACTTACAAGGTGACAGCATAAATTTTATTAAAACAAGAACCATTTCAGCATTACTTTCTGGAGTTAAGCTAAAGAAGTATAATACCGGAGGTCCTGAATTTTCTTAGAATGTCGCAATCTGTCAGGGCATTTTAACCTACATTCAACATTTAAATGCCTTTAATTCAAATTTTGAAATCAGGTTTGAGAATGCTTTGACTATATGGTAATACCACAGTAGGCAATGAATTCATATGGTCACATTGAAAATAAATGCCCCATTACAATAGGAACTGATCGTAATAAGCACTAACGAAGATGTTAAAGTTTGGAAACGGATATCAGCAATTTTGGCTTTGAAAAGGCAAACCTATTTGTCCCGAATTATGAAATATCGTGAGAACGTTTTTAATCGTTTTTCCTATTGAAAAGCAGCGCCGTTACCAATCTCCAAAACAAAACAAAAAAAGAAAAACTTAACATTACTAACAGAAGAGGTTTAAGGTTAAACTAAATGTTGAAAATTTGTTATTGTAGTACCAGACTCATCCCTCCCTTTAAAATCATTCATTTATTTATTTTATTTAACATGCTCTTTTTAAATTTTAATCACTACTTCATTACAGTTAGAAATTTAATTCATTTAAAGTAGTAGTACCAGCTGTCAAAAAGACAATTAAGTTGATAAATTTGCAAAAATTCAATATTAATTAAGCAAGGGGTCTATCCCAAATCAAAAAGCATGGCAAGGGGTCTATGACAAAAAAGTTTGGGAACCTCTGGTTTAGACCTTTGGTGATTTAGAAAAAAATAGGGCCAACAGCTTTTTTTTTTCTTCTTTCTGTTTTGAACTTGTCTAATTAATAATTATTTGGCAAGTTGGCAATAAATAAATGTGTATGTTGAAATGAGAGATATCCTGCTTTCTTAGTGTTTAAACTTGTAAAAAAAATTGTTTTTAAAACTTATTTATACCTTTTTCCATTCATTAACACTTTCATTGTGGCAATCTCGCGCCTTTGTCCCACCCTCTGCGCTGTTTTATGCAGCAATAAAATTGGAACAAAACACAAGTTTCTTTATAACTTGTTTATTTTACTTTGAAAAATACTAATCAATTGCAATTGATAACAATTCTCACTATAAGAATTTACTTGTGGATCCTGGAAGACGAATTCTCATCCCTTTCAATGAAAGTGTTAAACATATAATTGAAACAGGAAATAATATGTAATTATGATAAAATTTTAGATTCATAGGGATTGATAGGTGAAAAAAATTTACATATTACCCGATGTTTGTAAATGTGTTAAACATTTTTATAGGTACTTTTCTGTTTCACCGGCATAGGTGATAAAGTCACCAAAATGATACAACCGATGCCAAACAGAATATTCCTGCTGGTACTTTTTACCAGTACATTTTTAAAATAAGTTGCTTGCTTTTCTTGGAAGTAATGTCTTTTCCCTAAATTCTTTTAAAATGAATGAAAACTTGGGCTTTGCCTCGAACAGTTGTTGTGTATACTGTGTGTTGTCTCCAATAACCTCCTGCTTGGCAAGATTTGCGACTTTAAAACGGAAAAGTACCTAATCTTATATTGTGTATTTTAATGTCAAATTTTTTTTTTTATTTGATTTCTTTAATATATACTACTTTTCTGCTGTATTTTTATAATGAAAACTAAGTATATAATTCTACTAGCTTTTACCCGCCCGCTTCGCTGGGTATTTCATGATGTCTTATAAATTTTTACTGCTTATATATATGTATAAATTATTGATATCTAAGTCCTAGCATTCAGAATTCGATTGAATTGAAAAATATACTTATACCTGTAATTGTCACCTGTTGATAAAAAAAAGAGCAGAACTCATTTAATTTGTATTTTCTAAAAATCTCTCTTTTCTAAAATTGAAGCATAGAATGATGTTTGCTCTTTCGTAACTCAAAAACCAAGTGGATTCCCGCAAAACCAATTTTCGGTGGATCTCTACTCCGTAAATTGAACATGCAAGCCAAATTTCAAGTCTAAATCTAACAGAAAAAAAGCAAAAGTTTTACTATAAATATCCCTGTAATCCCGTTGAGAGCCGTTTTCCAAAATTACCGCTTTTAGCGGATTTCAATTCAACAAAAGAAAAATGCAAACCAAATTTCATTATTATAGTCCTTGTAGCTCGAAAAAAATAATTTTTTTTGTCAATACGTCCCAGTAACCCCCAGCAACCCCCCAGAACTTGATTTGCTTAAAATTTATTCTTAGTGGATCCCTATTCAACAAAAAAAAACATGCTTAAAAAATTTCAAGTATATGGGTCTAACAATTAAAAACAGGAATTTTTTTCTGTAACTCCTCTTGACCCCTCGCAAACATCTTTAGGGTCAATTTTCATTTTACTCTTTGTTAGAGGAACTCTATTTCATGAAAGGAACATGCCTACCAATTTTCAAGCAGGATGATCAAGTAGTTTAAAAATGGAAATATTTATCGATTACGCCTCTTAATCTCCCGAAATTAAACTTGGTAGTTGATATTCGCGAAACATATTTTGTAGCGGTTCTCTACTTTACGAAAGGAATCTGCTTATCAAATTTCAAGACTGTACGTCTAACAGTTTAAAAATGGGGATAATTGTCTATAACGCCACTTGAGCCCCCACAACGCCACTTCTGGGTCTGTTTTCACAAAACCCATTTTGTAGGGGAATTGCACTCTATGAAAGGAATCTGCTTATCAAAATTTGAAGACTGTGCGTCCAATTAATTAAAAATGCAAAAAAATTATCAATAACGCCCCTTGAACCCCCCAACACCACTTAGGGGTCGATTTTCACAAAACACATTTTGCTGTGTATTTCTATCCTATGAGAGAAATCTGCTAACCAAATTTCAAGACTGTGAGTCTAATAGTTTAAAAAAAGAAATAATTATTTATATCTGCCCTTAACCCCCCGCAACACCCCTTGGGGGTTAATTTTCTCCAAACCCGTTTTGTAGCGGATATTCACTCCATGAAAGAAACATTCCTACCAATTTTCAAGCAGGTAGGTCAAATAGTTTAAAAACGAAAATATTTATCTCTTACGCCACTTATTCCCCTGCAACGCCACGTAGAGGTCTGTTTTCACAAAACTTTCTTATAGCTGATCTCTACTCTATGAAAGAAATCTCTTTATCAAATATAAAGACTGTGCGTCTAATAGTTTAAAAATGGAAATAATTATCTATAACGCCCCTTAAGTCCCCTCAACGCCACTTGGGGGCAATTTTCACGAAACCTATTTTTTGCGTATCTCTACCCTATGAGAGGAATCTGCTTACTAAGTTTCAAGACTGTACGTCTAATAACTTAAAAATAGGAATTTATAATGCCCCTTAAACCCCCTGCTCCCGCAACACCCCTTGGGGGTCAATTTTCCCAAAACCCATTTTGTAGCGGATATTTACTCCAGGAAAGAAACTTACCTACCAATTTTCAAGCAGGTAGGTGAAGTAGTTTAAAAACGGATATATTTATCTATTACGCCCCTTAATCCCCCGCAACGCCACTTAGAAGTCTGTTTTCACAAAACCCGTTTTGTAACTGATCATTATTCTACAAAAGGAATTTATATATCAAATTTAAAGACAGTGCGTCAAATAGTTTAAAAATGGAAATAATTATCTATAACGCCCTCTAAGCCCCTGCAACGCCACTTGGGGGTCGATTTTCAGCAAACTCATTTTGTAGCGGATTTCTACTCTCTGAAAGGAATCCGCTTACCCAATTTCAAGATTGTACATCAAGTAGTTTAAACATGGAAATAATTATTATTAAAGTCCTTAACCCCCCTTGCGTTTCGAATTTCGGAAAATCCTTTCTTAGCTGATGTCTACTCTATCAAAGGAACATGTCTACCAAATTTCAAGTCTGTAGGTTAAATAGTTCCAGAGATTTCGTGATTAGTCAGTCAGTCAGTGAGTGAGTCGCTTTTCTCCTTTATATATATAGATTATTTACAATAGTATTTAAATAAAAAAGTTTGACTAAATTTATTTTATAATGTGGAGAAGTTTATCTGTTGTATTTTAACCTAGATATAAATGTGTTTCTACTAATTGGTATGTTTATTTTATTTTAAAAACTGATTTTTCAGTTTATAATCTTTTTAAAAAGTTATACTGTTATCAAAAATGTTTCCATAATTTTAAAAGTGCATTGTCTCTAAACGTTGATTTTTAATTCTAGATATTTTAAGATGTGGTGCATGTGATCAGATATTTTTTAACTTGGATGACTTTGTTGCCCATAAAAGTGAAAACTGTGTACCTCCCAAAACAGAGGCAACCTCTGGAGAGGAAAGTGAAATAGAAGTTATCCGCCATTCTCCAAGTATGACATAAATTTATGTATAGAATATTATTTAAAATCTGTATGTGTGAAATTTTATTCCTAATTGATTTATGTTTATATACTTTTCAGATAAATCAAAAAGGCATTCTAAACCTCCGAAAAAGTTTTATGATGAATACAAAGATGATTACCATTCCTATTATGGACAGAAGAAAAAGTCCAAACATGGAGATTTTTATCTTTCCAAAAAGGTATTCTTTTCTTTGATTGTCTTTATTATTATCATTTTTTTTTTTTATTATCTTGTAGAAGTCTCAGAAATCTCAAAATGTGTATTATGGATTTACGTCTGTTAGATAGATTCTTGATCCTTTTTTTTTTTTAAATATCCATAAAAGTTGGTTAAGAATAATAATTTGTTAGTTTTTTTTTTAAATATTGAAATCAATAACAATTAAGTTTTATGAGAGGTTATTTTCCCTGAATTTTTATATCAGTTTTTCAAATACAGGCTTTCAAGTCTTTATAGGCCCTTGTAATGAATATAAAAAAATTTATGTGTATTTAAGGACTTTTTTTTTTATTTTTAAAATGTATGTTTTAGCTGCATGATTTATATGAATGTGATTTATATTGATTTTAAATTAAATAATTTCTCAGGTTGTCTTAGATCTTTTTAATACATGCAGTTACTTTTATATTTATGAATTTACTGAATATTTATTACCTTTATAATGCTTTAAGTTTTATATAAGACATGAATAAATTTCAAATTCAATTTGATTTCCATTTATTTTGATTTTTTTCTCTGAAAATTATAAAATAACTGGTTTTATTTATTTGACTTTATCTTGATTTATAACTATGTTAAAAATTAACTATTTTTTAAATAACAATTTTATTCTAGAAATTATTTAAAAAGTCTGCTTCTCATCATCCTTGTATTATATAAATAAGTTTTTTAATTCGGACAAATTATTTTTAAAAAATATATAAAGTTAGTAAGTACATTGAAATAAAAACAATTCAGCTTTTTATTTGTTAGAAATTGTTTACTTAAAGTTTTAGGAAGTAAGATATAGTATATTGGTTCCTTGCTTTTTGAAGCTTACTGTAAGCTAAAAATCTGAAATTAATACCAGTTTTACATAAAAGATCTTTTGTAAGTAAATGTTTTTTCCCCCTTTAAAAATACAATTTCTAATCTATTTATGATTTTTCAATGCATATGCTTCGAAAGGATTAATTTTTGAATAATTATTGATAGGAAAAACAAATATAGGATTTCAGTAATTTGTACTGATTTGCTATTTTTTTTTCAAATATTTGTTTTAGGAGAAAAACACAAGTACAAAGAAAAGAGCTTATATGCTGACATTCAAATCAAAAGTGAACCATTAGATGAATATGAAGAAGCTACCTATTGTGGCATCTGTGAAAACTGTTTGCGTACTGAAGATTGCGATGAATGTGATGTTTGTCTTGTAAGTGTATTATATCTGGAATGAAAAATCCATTTTAAAAAAAAAATGTATGAGACAAATTCAATATGTTACACCTTTTCAGAAAAAGAAATCTGGTTCGTGGAAATACTCTACTAAGCGGTGCCTTTTACGTCAGTGTATCGAAGAAATAGTAAGTTGTTTTTTACCTATTACATATTTTTTTTTTATTTAGGGCTCTTTTTGTCAAATGAAAAGGAGCCTGAATTAAATTCAAAACACATTTTCATGCAGATAGATGTCTCAATTTCACAATATTGTAACTTATGTCTTTTTTTTTAAATTTAAAACATTGTATAATAAAATAATTCTTTTTCCTTTAACATGTAAAATGAAAAACACATTTAGTATTAAAGTATAGAACAGAGGGTGGCAAACCATGCCTCTTTGTAAGGATGGTTGTGGCTTTTCTGATTTCTAGCTATAAATTGCTAAAAATATATTTATATCTACTAAAAGCTATGGTATTTCTTACAGTTATCAATTGAAGGGATTTATCTTTGTCTATAATTAAACATTTGACTGACTTAAAAATTGTGTATTAAATTGTTTTCCATTGACAAACAGTACGGAGAATCAGTGAAAATATTAAAATTTGTTTTAAAGCAGTGATAGTCTGATTTATTGTTTGGAAATGCTGTTAGTGGAGCAAAGTTTTTCTATTTGCATTCATAAATTTGGGAGCACTTATGTGTGAGCAATAGATACGCATAACCCCCATCAAAAGTGACAAAAATGCATTCTGTGTTTTGTGATATGCTTATGTCAATAAAAAGGGAATTGAACTGATTTTTGTATGCAAAAACACTCAAAGTCGATTTTGATTACTGGTGTAAACATGGAACTACAGAATATAGTTCTCATGGTATCATTGGTGAGAACATTTTTTTATGATGCTTGAAAATTCAATTTTTGTTAAGTTTTGACAATGGTCGTTTTTGCATTAAGCCACAGAAATAAAAATATCTCTGGTAGTTCTTAATTTGGGAAGAAATTAAAAATGTTACTTTGTGTCAAGCTTTATATAAATATTTTTAAAAATATTAATTCCTTTCCCTTCTGCTCATGTCTATGTGGCTCTTTGTAAAAATGGCTCTTGGATATCTTATTTACTTGTTTTATTTACAACTTCTCTTCTCTCTGGCTCTTGGATACCTTAGTTACTTGTTTTATTTACAACTTCTCTTCTCTCCAAAGGTTTGCTGACTCCTTGTATAGGAGATGAAATAGGGAATATGCATGTTATAACGACAGCAAATAAATGATAACTTGTGTATAAATGAGTGATAAAATTAAATAGGCTGCTCTATTGGATAGCATAATCAGATTATGTAATTATTGTTGGAGCCCTTTTCTATCTGAAAAATTGCTCCTGTTTTCATTCTTATTCTTTAACATTACACAACATAGTTATAAATGCTGAAATGTGGCCGCGGTAGCCGAGTGGCTAGCATGCCATGAGTTCGATCCCAGTACCACTGAAGACCCGCCGTGTAGGGGAGCGATGCACGTTAAATCTGTCAAGAGCTCAAACGTGCTCCCGTTGGTGTGGTGTGGTAGTTAGGAGAGGGGGGTGCCAACTCAGCTGTCGACCGCGTCACTTGAAAAATTATGCATTCAAAATTACGCGGACCATCCCCAAAAGCCCTCGTGTAGCTGAACAGTGGGACGTTAATATTCACTCACTCACTCATAAATGCTGAAATATGTTTGCTAGTGTTGCGTTCTTACTTTAAACATTTTTTTTTATTATTATTATTATTGAAGAATTGTTTTACACGTATATTTAAAACTGAACAAGTACTTTTTTTGTTTGTATCTTTTCAAATATTTTTTAGCAGCAAATTGTATCAAAACTCAGTTGCAATTATTTCCTTAAAAATAATCAATATACTTTTGTATTCTATCTGGTAAGCTATTCATTATTCCTCAGAAAATGCTTGAATTTTTTTCATATATTTCTCCTATTTTAAATTCATTTTTATGTTAATTAAAACGTAGAAAATGTGGGAATTGTTAATTAACTTGATTGAAAGTCATTTTTACATTGTTTATATTTCATTATTTTGCTCTAATTTTTGAGACATTGAAGTTAACAAATGTATGCATTTTAAATAAAACTGCGAATTTCTTGCACATTTGGATTTAAATTTTTTAAGTCTTAAATATTTAGTTTATTTAAGTAATACAAAGTACCTTTTGATATCATTTTTTTTTAACATATGGGGGAAAACATCTTTAAAATTTATTTTTTACTTCTTTTTGTTTTCTTAATTATTAACATTATTATAATTCCCAAAATGAATTTTTTTATAACATTTTATTACATGTGTAATTGATCAATTTTAGATATATTTTCTTGTTTCTGTTTTTTTCTACAGAATGGACAAGTATATCAAGTGGAGAAAGTTCTTGATAAAAGAATTGTTGATGGGCGTGTTGAATATTTTTTAAAATGGAAAGGCTATCCAGAGTAAGTTTGTGTTCAAAAGCAGTTTTCTTATTTTTTTTGTCTTGTTTATGATACTGTATTGTAAACTAATCTGTATTTCATTTATTGTTTTATATAATATAAATAAGTAATTTGAAAATTTTTCTAGAAATCTTATCCTTGGCCATAATTTTTTCTTGATGCATCCCTTAAGCATGAGTTCTCGTAGTTCTGATGTTGTCATGTACTCGCAAATAATCAATACTCTGAAGAGCGAGTTCCGATTATTTGTTCTATTGTTCATACTAAAAACCTACATTTTTTGGTTAAAATATTTCAAGTCTCTTGAGACTGTTCTTAAATTATGATATAGTTGTCAATTGAATCGTTTGTAACATTTCATTTTATCTGAAACTATAGTCCGGTGGTTTTGAAATTTCCTACTATATTAAAAATATTGTTCCCACTCCACTTTGCAGGAATATAAATCTCATATGTTACATTTAAAGTTATTTTGATATTATCACCCCCTCCCCCCTTCCCCATTGTGCTCAAAATCACTACATGCACACACATACAAATTAAAGTCCATGTGTGTTACACATACAGTTGTTATTCAAATATTTTTTTTTTTTTTTTAAATTCACCATGTTTTATTTGGATGAAAGTTAATTTTTTTTTATTTGAAAATTAAAATTATTTCAGTTATTGTTTTTGTGTGGGTGAATTTTGGATTAATCTCTATTGTTCCTTGCAAGCATTTAATTTTTGAAAAAAGTTTTGTGTTTAAGGCATTATTTAAAAGCTATGAATGAAAAAATTTCTGTATTCATACCATCTTAAACTTATTAATGTGTTCTTGGGGTGTAATGACAATTTGAAAACTATTGATGAAAGTAATTTATATTTTATGCAATTAGTGTGTATAACTTAAACAACAAAGTAATTTTTCAACATACTACCATGAAATTGTCGAAAAGGACTTTTTGTGATTAATAGATTATAAAACCAACAAAGTGGTAAGATCATACATATACGAATATGAGGTGCATTGTATTAAACATCATTTTAGGAGATGTAAAACTTATGAAATCAGTGCGAGTAGTGCAAGGTAACTTAAAAAGAAGCACTTTGAAAAAATGGATTAGTGCATTTCCAGATATTCATTAATAATGAATCATATGCACAATACGATTATAAGTCATCAGAATGTAAAAAGATCAGCAAGTGTGAAGAAGCATAGTTTGAGTTTTGTCCAAGAATTAGGAATTGACAAAAGCGTCATGAAATTGGACAGAATTGCAAGAAGTATAGTTGTATGAATGGCTGTTGGTTGACAAAGAAAATCCAACAAGTGATGAGTAATATATTGTAATCCAGATGAAAATAGACTAAAACCGCAGGGGGGGGGCAACATATGTAAATTGTTTCGGCCTGGCAAACAAATATTTCGTCTTTATTTGTTAAAGGAGGTAAGAACACACATGCTTTATACTGACATAGGGAAATACTATTGGGTAGATCTTGGCTTTCTTGTATGATGATGCATTATGGTGGAGCAGATGGAGGGAACTCTGCATCTTGAACAAAGATTCACTTCACAGAGATTGCTCTCATACCAATGGACCACATTTCTGAGGAGTGGATTGGCCATATACTCACATAGTTTAAATTCCATTGAGCATCTTTAAGATACTCATACTTTGAAGAGATGCAGGGTAGATAATTGTATCCTCTAGAGAGCACCAGAAAACTGGCACAGGTTCTCATTGAGGAATGAGAATTATTACTTCAAGAGTTATTGGATTATTTAGTTCAATGTAGTTAGAGTGGTTATATTCTTTACTGAAGGATTTTGGGGTGTTATTGGCTTCTCTCTCCTGACCAAATAGTATTTTGTACCAACTCCATTCTATCCATAAAGCTTTTTTTGCATCTCCTTATACTGTATGCAGGTTTTTTTCTTTGCTACTATGCTTTTTCATTCTTTAAGTTCTATAATAGGTCTCTATAGTATAAATATCATGCTTCCCAGTTGATGGCTAAAATCAGAAATGATACTTTTGTTATGTACACTAGTGTAGTGAGATCAAACTTTTGGAAGATAGTCAATATATATATGAAATTGATGTCTGTCCATCAAAGTTCTACCGATCATTCATATATGTATGAATGTATACTTTATTTAATTTCTTTGTCTTAGAGTTTTATTATTTATTTTGGTACTTTTGTGCTGTCACATCCTTGTTAAAAGGAAAAGTCCATAATTAAAAAATGTTTCCAGTTTTGATAGCTGGTCCATTTTGTTAACCATGTTCATGATTGTTAGTTTTATTTTGCTAATAGGGCTGCAATTTTTTGTGTTTGGATATTTTTTTCTTAATCTGTAAACATGATAAAAGATAATGTACAATTTCCCGACAACAGAAGTAATGGTATTGAAGTTGTATTTTAAGTACTGTATTTTGCTTTAGAAATGCCTGTCATAATGTACTTCAGAAAACATGCTTTAAACATACACAATGTTAAAATCTCCTACATACATTAGACTTAAAAGCGATAATTGACTCAAAAGTAGTCACCTGCCTTTTGCAACTGATATAAGGTATACATACTGCAAAAGAAAAAATAAACAAACTTTAAATTGTGCTTTCAAGGTTAAGAAATATTGAACAAAATAGTGATTCAATATATTCTTTACTTGTAAAAAAGGTGCTGTATTTTGTATGCATGATTGTGGTGATATACAAGTACCTTTATATTTTTGTTTTTATATTCATTTTAAATCGTATTTTATGACAGTTCTCAAAATGGTTGGGAACCAGAAGAAAATATTTATAGTAAGGACCTCATTTATGAATATGAGAGGAAGCAGGAGCTCGAAGAAAAGAAAAGATTGGCTGCTGTTAAACGATCTTTGCAAGATGCATCTAGTTCCCCTAATGCTAAAAGAATAAAGTTGGGTGATGTATGTATAAGATAACGTACATTTATATTATATATCAAATGTTTATTATTTTAAGATAAATTGTTTATTTGATTTTAATTTGATGTCCATGAGAAAATGTTCCATAAAATTTCTTTTAAAGTTTTAAAATTGTCATATTATTTTTAGTATTTGATTTAAATTTTCGGATGAATAACTATGAAAATATTTGTAAAATTAAGAATAGTACTTAAATTTAAAGTCCTTGATTTGGTGTTATGTATAGGATGTATATTTTTATTTTCTGCTGTATTTTTGAATTTTTTATCAGATTTTTTGTATCTACCCAATTTAGCTTTGGGGCTTATGTCATTAGTTTTTTTAATTTAAATGATGTAGTAAATAGAAGAATGGTTAAAAATAAAGGAATTTATTTTTGTATTATAAAATTTTAAGTATGCTATAAAATAGACTGAATTTTTATAATTGATATCTGTAGAATTTATGTTAAAATTTTCTTTCCCACTTGCATTGAAATGAGGTAATCTTATGATAGATCATATTTAAAAACTCAAAAATTTTAATTCAACTTATTATGAAGCTTAAATTAACTTTCAAAACTATGTATCATATCAAGAATTTATCACCCAGTTTAGTGATTAGCCCCGTTTACATGGACGAAAATACTGTGCAAATTACCCATATTAATTCTTTCTAGGCCAATTTACACATTGAGCCGGCATTTTACCAGTACGAAAAATTGTGTTGAAATTTGTACCTGCTTTGGAGCAGGGTAAAAAGCGAGTTTGTTTTCTAATTTTCCCATGATGCATTACGACTGAGATTTATTTGTTCAAGCATATTTTTAGAATCTGCATGTTGGACGACAGAAGAAATTAAAAACAGATATCAAAAGTAAATGTAAAGCTAAAAATAAATTTTAAAAAAAAGAATGCAAAAAAATTTAAGATTTTATTTATTTATTTAATCTGACAATACATAATTAGTGTGAAAAATATCTTTAATAGTACGTAAAAGTATTCCAATGGATGAAAAATTTGCATTCAAATTAAACAGTAACATTGAAATAACCATTTTTAACTACCTAATAAATAAATCATGCATTTAAAATTTTATCATCAAAAATTTTATGCGTGCATTTCTTTTTTTATAAGAAAAGTAATAAACATGAATGCAGAATAAATGTAAAGGTTTTGTTTATTTTTTGACAATATATGATGAGCTGGGAATATTTGTAACTTTGTATAAAATATTCCAATGAATTAAATTTTCAATGTTACTGTATAATTAGTTTGTGTGAAGTTTAATTTATAATTTATATCTTTTTGATAAATAAATTATAAAATCCAAAACCTGCCTGATGCCAAATACCTACATTTTTTAAAATCCAACTTGGGGGGCCAAAACCTGACTTTGCAGGGGGGCTCAAATGTTCTCTGTTGTGCCACTGTTTGCATGTAATTGGGGTCATTGTCATGATATATGTAAGATACCCCTCCCCTTTTTAGGATTTTTTTCCCCGCTTGTTTGCTTTTCTAATTTTTCTTATTGTATTTTGTGAAACTTTGGAATTTAAAGCAAAATTTATTTGTTTCTTTGAATAAATTTCCTATTCTTGAAAACGCAGTTTTAAAAAGTATTTTAACATATTATTAATCTTATTCTAAAATTGATATTTTTTTCAAAAATTTGTTTTGGGGGAGTCTTGATTTTTGAATCTTCAAAATACAGTCGATTCTCGGTAATTCAAACCTTCGATAATACGAACCTCTCACTAATTAAAAATATATGCTCAGCCCCTGGAAAAACTTGTTATTTTGAACTAAAATAACAGGTTTTGGTACTCACTATTTCGAAGTAAAATCTGTGTCTGACCCGAATATAACACGCAATAATTTGAAGTTTTTATCTAATGAAACTCTCGACCATTCAAATGCTCACTATCATTTAGAGTTCTGTAGCAAACAGGTTGGAGCTTACATGTTTTGTGTTGCATTGTCTCTGCTGTCTCCCCTGTAACGTAGACCCTTTGATGACCATTGGAGTTGATTGACAGAAGCTAAAGTGTCGCTAAACAAACTACACAACTTTTCCCTTCAAAATCATTTTGATGTGAATACTTTTCAAGCTTCATTTATTCCTGAAAAATCTATTGACAAAATTAGATTGAATACAATAAAACAAAAACAAAAAAGATAACAGATTTTTTTCATCAAAAAAAAAATTATGTACAGTTTGTATTCTTTTAATAGTTTTTAATACATAAATGTATTCTTCTAATACAGGAGACTTTTAACTTCTGTATAATATCTATACTGTATATAACACATCACTCAATAAGTCCCAGGCCTAACTATTAAAACAACAACTTTTCTGCAAAATTGAACTTTATTTATCAAGATACTCCCCTTCAAGAGTGATACATGCAGCCCAGTGCTCTTCTAATTTTTAAATACCTTTTTCGTGGAACAATTTGTCTTTGCTCTCAAAATAGGCTTCTACTTCGGTAATCACTTCTTCATTTGTACCAAACCTTTTTCCCTGCAGCATTCTTTTAAGATCTGCAAGCAGCCAGTAGTCACTGAGGGCCAGATCTGGACTGTACGGGGGGTGGTAAAGTAATTCGAAGCGCAATTCGATCAACTTGACCATCGTTTTCATGGATTTGTGTCACGGAGCATTGTCTCGGTGAAGCAGTACTTTTTCTTTTGCATTTGAGGACGTTTTTTCTTTATTTTTTCATTCAGTTGATCCAATAACACCATGTAATATTCACTATTAATTGTTTTGCCTTTCTAAGGTAGTCAAAAAACAAAATCAAATGAGCATTCCAAAATACCGATGCCATAACCTTGCTAGCTGACGTTTAAGTTTTTGGTAGCTTTGGACGCCTTTCACTGGCTTCTGTCAACTCATCTGACAATCTTCTTCATTCAGACGTGTAGTAATGTATCCATGTTTCATCCGCTGTCACATATCTACGTAAAAAATCCTGTTTATTTTGCTTAAATAGCTCCAAACAACGTTCTGAATCGTCGATGTGTTGTTGTTTTTGATCAACAATGAGAAAACACAGCACCCACTTTGAACACAGCTTTCTCATTGACAAATGATGATGCAAAATAGCAAATGCACTGCCTTCTGATACCTTTAAATTCTCTGCTATCTCATGCAACTTCAATTTACGATCGGTTAAAACGATTTCATGCACTTTTTTTAATGATTTCTGGAACAACTGCAGAATTTGGGTGACCTGAACGTTAAACGTCGTTTGTGTCTGTACGACCACGTTTTAAGTCAGTATACCGGTATACTGACTTGGGCAGTTGTTTGTGATGAAGCAGAGTCCAGATAAAATTTATTAAGCCATTGTTTTGCTTGAAAAGTGTTTTTCCCCTTTAGAAAGCAATGTTTGATTAGCATACAATATTCTTTTTTATCCATGGTTTCCAAACTGTTGCCACAAAAAACCACAGTAACTTTATAACTAAACAAGATATTCATTTGAAATTTTGACACATGCCGTTTGAAACTTAGTACTACTAGGTTAGGCTTAGAAAAGTTAGGAGATAGGGCCATCTGTATGTTAGACCTGGGACTTATTGAGTGATGTGTTATATATATATATATGTGTGTGGCTAAGACTATTCTGTCATGACTATAGTTATCTTAGGTTATATCTATTTTTTGTATATTTTTGTAATATATATATATATGTACTTTTTAAAAATACTTTGAAATAATTTTATACATATGTACAATTGTTGTTTTATTACATAGTTTCAAATTTAAATGTGTTAGAAAAAATTTATTTTCGTGTATTTTGGGAGTCTTTTCCTACCCTCTTGATAATTCAAAGTTTTTCATTGATTCCTTCAACTTCATGTTATCGAGAGTCGACTGTATTGTATTTTTATATAAGATTGAATGTAAATTTTCAGAGTATTAAGCATTTTTAATATGATTTTGTAGTTAGTGTTTTAGTAATTGCAAGTATATATTTTGTTCCTTATAGAGCTGCAAAAAATAACTGCATGAATTAGTGTTAATTCTCCCACCCTCCCTGAAAATTACTTCATTATATATTAAGTTTTAAATGAGACTCAATGAAGAAGAGTTTTTTTTAAATGCCTTTAGACCTTGTACAAACTTGGAATATATTTTTGATATTGAGTTGAACATATAATTCAAAAAACTTTGTTTTTAGTTTTAATTTATAGCTAAAAATCTCAAAATTTTCTTGTTGCAAGTTGCTTTAAACATATGATTTTAAAAAAATGGTACTATTGAAGTAAGGAAATGATTAAAAATGTCTGTGAAGCATTTGCTCCTGTACCCTCTAATATTTTTTGTATGCTTGTTCAAACATTTATGTTGTAATTTGTTTTGTGTATAGTTTTGATTTATGTTTTTTTTAGGATGTTGTTTCTGGCACAGTAGTTGCTACAGATTCATTATTGCAGGCTTTGGGTATTCATCGAGATCTAAGTGAAGTACAAAATGATGCTAAGAAATCTAAAGGAAAGGATAGTGAAGAGAAAATGTGGGAGATATTAAATCGAATTCCTACCAGTATAGCTCAAGATGGCAGTGGAGATCGTAATAATGATGGTCCTTCTGCTATTTATTTGCCAAAGCCTGGAGAACCTGGAAAATATATATTAGTAATGGGTGAACAGAATCAGTTGAGTCTGCTGGAACAATCTAATTTGGATCCTAAAGTGTCACTTGGACCAAAAAAATTAGTCCCTGAAATAATCCTGAACAGGAATGATTCAAGTTTTTATCCTTCAATTAAAATAGAAAATGATGATGATGATATACAGGTAATATCTCAAACAACTAAAAAACATAATGCAAATTTGTATAGATACATGACCAATTCAGGTGTTCGTAAAAAGAAGCCAGGCAGACCAAAAAAACAAAAAGTAGTTGAGCCTCCAAGTTTCATCCATGATGAAACAACTAATGATTCACAACTAAATACAGATGAACCAGTTTCTGGTAAACGTCGCCGTGGAAAGCTCCCATCCAGGTGGAATGATTACATTGTTGAAAACTTTGATGAAGCCATAACTTCCTCAGCACCTAAACCCAAATTAGGCAAGTTTTCTGAATCTGAGATGGATCTATCTGGAGATAGCAATTTTGAGGATGATTTATCTGCTAATTTTGAAGAAGATGATGATGATATTATCCTTCCTGATGGCTCAGCTCGTCGTATTAGCAAACCTAATGCAAGTAAAATGTCTCGACCTGTTGTTATTCCCCTTGGAGGGGAAGGACCACAACCAACAAGTGCTGCTGCTGCTGCAGACCAAATGTGGAAATTTCCATCCACTAAAAAACGAGGCAGACCTCGAAAATTTGAACCCCAGAGGCATATCATTGTCCAAAATGTACCACCAAGTTCTTATACATCTCCTGCTGGAATGAAACCTGAATTCCGTCAAAGAACTTTAACAGTTACCCCCATATTCAAAACAAACACTGTATTATCTAGACCTATTGCACCACGGCCAGAACCTGGTATGAAAGTTCTCCAAACTGGATCTGGGGAGAAGATACTTGTACCAGAATCGGGTGATGAGAATTCAATGACAGGGGAAGATGCTATTTTGCCGAATACTTCTAGTCTTGACGGAAGCATTAATTATCGAGAATTGATCCAAGATCCTAATTTCAGCCCTCTGAAGAAAGGTCCTGTTCGTAAGTCGTTCCAGTTTAGTCCAGATGTTCTCCATCGAATGCCCAGCACCAGAGGCCGGGGAGGTGCACAGGGTCTAAAACGCAGACCGGGAAGACCTCGTAAAGAAGACCAATTAAGTCGCTTAACCAATGGTGGTTACTTGGGTACAACATTAAATGAGCTGATGACTAGAAAAAGCTCAATTGTGAGCAGAAAAATCAAAGAGGAAAGGGAGATTAAAAAGAATCGTGTGTTTGTTGTCATGCAAGATGGAACTATGGTAGAAGTCAGTGGCAATGATCGGCAAAAAGCTGTTTTGAAAGCCACAGCTAAGGTTGAGGCTATTAGAAGAAGTGTCGGAAGAATCAGGGAAATTGAAAAAGCTAAATATATGGAAGAAGATGAGGATGATTTCGATGACCCTAAAAAACCTGGAGCAAGATATGCATATGCTGTAAGTTATATTTTAAACTCATTAAATATTATATGTGACATTCAGTTTATTAGATAAAATTTTTCATGCATTAACTACTTGTTTTGTGTTTAAATTTTTTATTCTTATCTTATTTTAATACAAAATTTTTGAGGAATTTTCAAAATCTAACATCTCTTCCTTGTACATATTTTATGGTCCCTAATTTTTAAATCTTTTAATTATCCTTTAAACTTT
Source organism: Trichonephila clavata (assembly GCA_019973975.1). Lineage (NCBI taxonomy): Eukaryota > Metazoa > Arthropoda > Arachnida > Araneae > Nephilidae > Trichonephila > Trichonephila clavata. The sequence goes on from BMAO01035048.1 coordinate 51,359, forward strand.
TTTAAACTACAGACAAAAGTTGGTTTTAAAGATTTATTTAAGCTTTTTTGAATTTATTTGATTGTGTTCTGGCAATGTAGATTTAAATATAAACTTGTTGAAGTTTAGAAAATAATTAGTTTTTTTAATGGTAAATGCATTAGAGTATTCTTCTTTTTAATATTCCATATTTCGGTTTTAATTTATATTAATTTTCTTTCTTTAGCTTAAGAAACGGGGTGATACAAGACCTGCTCTGGAAGATTGCACACTTGAGACCATTGATGATTATAATGCAATGATCTTACCTAATTCAGTGCAACTTGTTGAAAGTGAATTGCCTTTAAGTGAAGCTGATAATTGTGATAAATTATCTGGCATGTTTCTGTTCCGTCAAATATTTTCATCTTATGACAATACCCTTCAGTGCCTATTTTGTCGCAATAAGTATTCTCTCAGATTTCCAGCAGATCTTGAGAAACATTATCATGTCATCCATGAACTTGCTGTTCACACCAACAAAGCTGAGTTCAATGAGAATATAGTTTTTGTGTGTGTTCCATCAGATGTTAATGAAGAAACAACTTTGAATTCAGGATGCCGCTTCTGTGAAACCACTCTCAAAACACTGTCTGAAGTTCGAGATCATTATCCAAATGCACATAATAAAACTGTTAGACTAGTTCCAGAATCAGATGTAACAGAGATTGGTAATTTTTTCTACTGTGGGCTTTGTGGTCATCCATCAGCAGATTTTTCAGCTCATCACCAACACATGAAACAATTGCACAGAATGCAGACTTATGTTTGCCGTTACTGTACATATTGTACATCAAGACCAAGTCGATTGAGAACTCACGTCAAGCAGAGACATTTGCAAGATCAGCCTGGGCCACACTTGCAATGTTCAGTGTGTTCTGTTTATGTGCATGGTAAAGATAGACTTACAAAACATATCATGCTCTCTCATGCAGTACAAACAGGTAATTTGGTGTGCAGTTGTTTTTATTTCGGTATTTCATTAAAAATCAAAACCATTATTTATCTCGGTGCTTTTTATCAAAATTATAGCCTACAGAAATTGTTCAATGATATGAGACAGCTTAATAAATGAAGATGTACGTTTTTATTTATCTAAATTTAATACTTGAATTTCATCTAATTGTAAATTTTTTTTACTAAGAAAATCTGATTAATTTGTTTTAATAAACTAATTATTCATTTTTTGAAACCAAGGTTTTTTTTTGTTTCGTACTTTTAAATGAAATTTATTTAAATATTAGATGCTTGCAGAAATTTAAGATTTTGTTACATTCAATAATTATTTGATTAAAAGTAATGTATAATAATGAGTTTTTTTAAGTGGATTCTGAGATTTATCTGTTATTTCACCATTAATAAATACTTTAAAAATAGGACTTTGTTAAATTTGAATATTTGGATAATGAACTGTATTGGGTATGCTTTTTTAATAGGATACTTGTTTTTATGGTAATCTGATTTTTACTGTTCTCTTGTTTCCTCTAGGTCCTAAAACATGGTCTTGTGCTAAGTGCCTTTATCCTTATGGAGATCCTCATGAATTAATGAATCACATACCTACATGTCCAAAATTACAGGCTAATGCTGAAGCAAAAGCAAATGGAACGGAGACCCAGCCTGTTAAAGAAGTTATTTTCTATAAGTGTAATAATTGTTTGCTTACTTTCGCTTCAGAAGAAGATATTAAGGTAAGTTATCTTTGTTGATTTGACTTAGTAAAGAATTGAAGTATTAATTTCTATCGATGGAAATCCGTAAAATACAGAATAATTGTTTTAGAATTAAATGTACAATGAGAAAAGAATGCTTAAGATTCCTTACATAAAAGAACCCTTATGTAATAGTTTGTTACATTATTTTGTGCTCAAAAGGGTGTTATAAAGTTTTAATCATTTCTAAAAATAACTGAAATTGAAAGTTGATTTTTATTTGTTATTCTTGGTTGGTTTATTTTTTTATTTGTTGTTCAAAATGGTCACCATCCAGAATTATACATCTCCTTCCAGTGTTTCTTGACCTTTCAAAGGCTATTGTTGTAGAATTCCAGCTGATTGCATAAAAAACCAATTTTCTACTTTTTAAAGGGGACATTTATATAATCAAATTTCTAATCCTATGTTGGATTTTTTTAAGTTCTCAGAATAAGAAAAAGTTCCTTGAGGCTGGATTGGGAAACTAGGGTAAATGTGTGGTTGTCAGCAAGAATACATACTCCTTCGCTGATCATACCCATACCTTTTCTCGAGCAGAACAGCTTTACACTTTTGTTCACTGGTGCATCATAAGAACAAGTGTTAGTTTAACCCTTCTCCAGGTAGTTTGTTAATATGACCACAACTTTGTCTCCAAAAAAATTAAACACCCTGACCTTCTGCAGACTTTCATGCCTTAGCTTTCTAGGGTAAGAGGTGATTTGGTGTACTTCCAATCATTGCTCATCTCTTTGATTTCTAGATCATATTGATAGACCCAAGATTTATCTGTAATTATGAGACAATCAGTAAATTCCTCATCTTGTTTCAAAAGATGCAAGTTCTCGCTGAACAGGTCATGATGCATTTGCTTCTGAAAAAGGGTCCATAAGTATTGTCGTGACCCAGGAGGTTGCGGGTGGGTTCGAGAAAGAAGCAGACATGATCTTGGAATAACTAATTTTATTTAACCTTTAACACTTTACAAAATGCACTTATAACTTAACTTTGGAAGCAATAAGAAATCTTCACCCAAAATTACATTATTGAAACTACTTATCTTGATTTAAGCTGCTTGAATGATCCTCCTCAAAGTCTGATAGTATGGTCAGGTCCAAGTTTTATTACTTAATCACTTCTTGACGAATTCTCTGTCAAATATTAATCTTAAGATGCACGACCACCAGTCGTTGTTGACTAAGTCTTGGAATTCAACTTAACAATCAACGCTTAACCATTACCCGCATATTCAACGACTGGCACTTAAATAGTACCTACATTTACATAGAACCATTTCTATGGAAAGTGGTTTTTAAACTAAAATCACAGTTAAAGAATATTTTTCCTAAGAGAATTAGTAGAAGACCTGAACAGAATCCTTTACAGTGTGAAATCCAACACCTTTGACATACAAGTTCTTTGTAAATAATTTCCCATACTCCACTATTACCAAGATCAGCTTCATTAATGATCATTTGGATGGTTGCTTTTTGGTCTAAGAAGAAGTAGTTCTCTTTCTTCTGTGGCAGCATTGTTTGTGAATAATGATCTTTCACATTTTAAATCATTGTACAAGACATTTAGCCAGTTTGAAATTATTTTTTTTTCTATTTTACAACGTTGACACATGACACTATCATTTCTATAAACAACCATTGTTTCATTGTGGATTTGTTGGCTGTAACTTTTCAAATGAAGGATTTTAATCACATTGTGAGCCTCTATCTTCTCCGTGCTGTGGGTTATTTATTCCCCATCTTCTTAAAACCAAACAAATCAATATTTAAAATATTATGTACAAAAAGGTGAATTAATTTGTAATATAAATTTAACATATATAGGTGTCCTTTGTAAAACACAGTTTATTAGTACTGTGCTATATTGTAACCATGTTATGAGACTTTATTTACTTAAATTATTATCTTATTTATTTATTAACTTATGTACATACATAATATAAATTAGTGTAATATGTACCATTTTGTATCAAAACCATCTTTCGTGTTGTGTAGAAACCATGTTATATGATACTTTGAAATAATATAAATCAAGGTAATGTGTACCGTGTTATATCGAAACCATGTTATCGAAACCAAAACTATTGTTCTCCTTCCTTATACAGCTGCAATAGTCAAATGGCCATGCCATCAAGTCTGGGGCCAGCAATGTTTCATTTGTGGGGAATGTTTGAGCTCTCATTTCATTAGAAACTTGTAATGTAGCACTTTGAATTTATTGGGGTTCAAATTTCTCATGTTGTATCAAATTTAGGAGAGTAGATGGTAGTTCATGTTTTGTCTTTTATCACATGACAGTTGTTTAAAAAAAATTATAAGGTTTTATTTTTCTTCAAAGTACAACATTAATAAACTATCAATTAAAATCATGTATATAATTTATCATTTAATTTAGTTGGAAACGTTTTTGTTTTAGAAATGCATTCCTGTTGATCATTGTATATAAGGGAATTAAGTTTAAATTGTTTATAGTAATAATTTTTTTCTAATAATTTTTTAAGTAGAACTGAAGCTTAGAAAAGTACGATAAATTTGTAGAAATTATTTGTATGTATATGATAACATGCCTAACACTAATTTTTTGAAAGGAATATTTGTTAAAGTAATATTGTCTTTTAAAAAAAATTTTTTTTTATGCTTTCATCAAATAATGATACATTTTTGAAAGAGATTTAATTTTTATTAATAATGAAAATATATTTAAAACTTTTTACAAGAATAAGCTGTTTCTTGAATAATAAACTAAAACATTTTGAAATTTAAATATTAACTATTAATACTTTTTCTCCCATCCTCCAGAAACATATGGCTGAAGAAATTCATGGCCCTGGAACAATTGAAGAAGTGATACCATCGAGTGAGAGTCATGAAAATAGTTTGCAAGATAATCAACAAGGGGCTAAATGTGATCCTGCAACTTTTGACCGCAACACATGCTTCTTATGTTTCATGAGATTTCCCACTGTGGAAATGTGTAGAAAGCATCAGCATCATGTTCACATGCGATGGGTATCTAAAGGAGCCATAGATTATTCAAAAGATGGTTATTCGGGTTTGTATAGAACTAACATTTTTTACGGTATGGCAAGTTTCATTATATTTGAAGTTCTAATTTTTTGACATGATGAATTAGACATTTTTATATTTGTTCTATCTCTATTTGATAACCATTAAAATCCATTAAAAAATAACTTTCAAAATTTACATCAAAAGTAATATTGTATTAATATTTTAACAATTACTTTCTTTAAAAGTAATTTTTTTTTTAATGCCAAAATTTATTAAAATTTTCAGTTATTTTTCAGAATTCTTCTTCTCATATAACAAAATTGCTCCTTCCATTATTATGTACAGTTATATATTGATGTTTAGTTGAAATGTATGTTTATATAAAACATATCAAATCCATTTAATTATAGTTATTTAGGCTTGAAAAACCATGTTATTTATGTATATGCATGCACACATAGAGCTTGCTTTGTCAAGCGAAAGAGTTAAAATGCTATTCCTTAACCTCTCTAATTCAAATTTTAGAAAAATAACAAATTTTAAAAACAATGTAATTTAAAAAAAAAATTTATTGACATTTAATTTTTTATTCTACTTCATGTGGTATGTTATGTACTATACTGTTTAAGGTGTTGAAATGTTCCAATAATTGCATTTTTTAAAAATAAACTTATGGGTTTACTACAGCAGCAAGATTTACATACAAAAATTAGATGTATAAAGCTGTTCTTGATTAATGCTATAGAACCAAGACTAAAATCTGGGTTGTTTTTTTTTCCGGAAGGAAAAATTATAAGGCATTGAATACAATATAAGGCATTTTTTTGTACTGTTTTCTTGAATATGTAAAACATTCAACACAAATGCAGTTTTTCACTTAGATTATTAAGTTGAAAACTCAGTTTTCCATTAAAATATGGAAAATAAATTTGTAATATAAATTAATGCAGGAAAAGGTAAATTGGTTCAAATAAAAATTAAGAATGCTGCTTTTTACGCAATAGCAAACAGATGGATATAAATGAACTTTCTGATTTCTTTTTCTATTTAAATGTTTTCCTAATATAAGAAAGCTAATATATTTAAGCTGCAACTGTTGGTTTTTTTTCCCCATCTGAGTCTGCAGGTACACTGTTTAGACAACTAAACTAAAAAAAAAAAAAATCCCAACAAGCCAGTTTATAAATGCTTTCATTCCTATCATTGTCATTTTTTGAGTTGTGGAAGTTGTTGCCATAATATTATTTCAAAAAATATACTTATTACACTTTTAACACTTAAATCTTATATCACAAATGTCTTAAGATCTGCTCACTGTATCTATGTGCATAGTTCATATGTTCTATTTAGAATTACTGATTGTTCTGAAATTGGATGAGAATGAATTTCATCAAAAAAAATGAGGGTTTAATTTTTGAGGGCATTAGATTGGAAAAAAACTTTGTAAACATTGATTCAAAAATGTAGAATACGTCTTAAAATATCCAACAAAGTCTTAAGAATCTCTTAGCTTGCTTACAAGTATTACACTAATAATCTGCAAACCCCAAAAAAGTAAAGAACAGATTACATATTTTCTGATAAAAGTCTCAATACTGCAAAATATTTCTGAAAGCAATTATTCACGAAACATTATTACCAGACAAAACTCTTTGTTGAAGTTAAGCGTAGATGAATGTAGTAACTTTTTCTAATTGAGATAGCAATTAAAATTCATACCATAAACAAATGCACCTTTTACAACAGATAACAAGAAATTATATTAATTAATGTCATTTCTCTAGTATTTTTAATTTAAATGTATGTTTTGTTAATTTTGTTTTAGTTATTAATTGAAACTCATGGATTTGATATAAATGTTAAATGAAGTTAATTTTTTATGCTTTATATATTATTTAGCGAGGTCCGTTGATAATGTGGAATCTGCCCTTTTTACTATATAAATCACATCTTTAATTCATGTTTTTTTTTTAAATAAATATACATGGTTTTTCAAGAAATATATCTCTGCATATATATTTTTTTTAGTTATCAAATTTGAAGATCATTAGCCTTTCCTCTTTTATTGCTTTTTGTAAATAAGCATTTTAAATTCAAGTTTTTTTTTTTTAAATCTTGAGATTTTACATTTTGTAGTATTTTTTACTTTTTAAATAATAACTTTTTTTATACATATTTTTTTTTAAACTTGTGCATTATCACAACCAGATTGGTTTCCTGTGTGTAGATACATTTTTTTCCTGGTTTAATCTTAATTCCTAAGTATGAGAGTTTTGAATTCAAAAGAAACCTGTAAAACAGGAAAATGTAACAGGGATAGTCAATTTTGTAAATACCTCTGTAAATACTTGCATACAATATGATAGAAATAAAACACTTAGGCCAGAGAGCAAAATGCCATATAGTCTTAGAGGACACTATTTTGAACTATATTCAGTACAAAAATTTATCTGGTACTAAAATTGGGACATTAATAGAAATAGTTGTTTTGTTTACATTCTTAAATCTATTATGATAAAATTTCCATCTAAAAACAAGACAGAAATCAGCTTCAAATTTTTAAAGTGGTTAAGCTATGTTTGTATAAACTTGCATATATGTTTTAAATTATTTTCTATTTTTAAATCATTCTTCTCTTGTAAAAAAAAGTGGTTTTAACTGTGCCAACATGATTGTGATAAACTACACAGGTACTTAATTTTTAGAAGTTGAAGTTAACTAATTATTCAATATTTGAAGATTATTCTTTAAGTTGTATTTCCTGCCCTCAGTTGTAACGGAAATTTTTTGAATGATATGCTTTAATAATTGTAATGTTTTAAAAATAAATAGAAATATTGAATCAATAAGACACCTTCCCCCTTGAAGGAAAAAAAATTGACAGAAAGTGTGAATGTATTTATAAAAAAAATTTCCATGGAATTATTCAAATAATAACTTCTGATTTTACCTTTGATAAAGTAAATTGTTGCATTTTTATAGCTTCCAAAAAGTTTTAAAAATAAGAATTTTAATTCCTTGGATCACTTGTAAATGCTTAATGCCTTCAAAACTGTACAATTTAGTTATGTAATTTATTCGTTTTGTCATATCAGGTATTAAATACTTATCATCATATTACTTGTTACTTAAAATATTATGCTATTAATAAAGCATTGGTTCAAAATTATTGCTGTGCTTACATAAATTTTTTAGCTGTTAATTCCACCTTTTATATTTTTATAAAATGCTATGCATCCCCCCCCCCCTGTTAACACATTGCTTTGTCAAGCTTTCAATTTTTTGACAATATTTAGAAAAACTTATTTTTTTAATATAGAACTTTCTAAAAATGAAAATGAAGGGGAAATTGGACAAGCTATACAAGAAATTCAATCAAATTCTGTACTGGAGATGTCCCTTGGTCAAAATGATGCATCCTCTTTAATCAGCAACCTTGAACAGTTTGAATTGAATGTCAAATCTCAAATGAATGGCCAGCAAATCTTTGCTCAGGGCACTACAGAAACTGCAGATGGAGAACAGGCTGTAACTGTATCAATCAAAGAAACCCTTCTCGACCAAACGAGTGGATCAGACTTCATGACGGGTGACATGGGTGATCCCAGCAAAACGGTAAAGACCTTTGAAGCCATGGATTTCCTTGATATACCAGGAGATAAAAGTGAAAGTTTCAACAAAGATCTTTCTATGCCAACAATTCCTGCAAAAATAGAAACAGCTGTTAGCAAGGAGTACAAACGGCTTGGAGAATTTGACGTTTCGCTGGATGATTTACCTGACGAGAGAGAACTCGCTGAAATTGGCTTCCCCAGCAAAGTTGGTCATTTTTGCCATTTGTGCGATGCAGTCATCAAAAGTTATCGGCTTTATTACCTTCACATGCATAATCTTCATCAGTTGGAGAAGCGATTTCAATGTATCATTACAGCTTGTGGGAAGACTTTCTCTGAAACATACAGTTTTCATGCCCATGTTTATGGTGGCCATAATCAAAAGAGTGAGCATTATTGCAGCATGTGTGATAATGTGTTTGCTGATGATGAGGAATTGCAAGATCATCTTATCAGTGCGGATCATGCTAACAAGTACATGCAAGTTCAGGTAATAAATTCTTACTATAATTTTCAGTATGATCACTTAAAAAAATGCTGTACATTTGCTAAATTGATGTTAAGTTCATTTGTTTTGCATGTTTTGTTTTGTTAATTTGATTAAATTTGAAAAGGCATGATTGTATATGAATTTAACATGTTACATAGCTCAAAAATTCACATTAATTGTTTAATGTCTGCATGGGCATGTGAGTAACATGAATGCAGACATTTTCTATTAGATCTATGTAAAGCATTCTTTTCTAGTATATTATTACTCTTAAAAACATATTTAGAATCTGCTTGTAATTTATGTTATAGCATTAACTTTTATTGGGGTTAATCCAAGAAGTATCCTTTAAAAAGTTTATTTTAGGTGCTATGGTTTCACAGGAATCTTTTGGCATTAAAATTACAGAAGTTTATAAATGTTATGTTTTCTTATGCATGTAATTTTTGTAATTTCATCAGGAGAACTTTATAAAGTTATTATTTTGAAAGAAAATTTTATGAGTGAAATTGTTTCAACTGTTTTTTATTTTCTTTTGATATACAGGAAAAATATAACAGAACTGAACCTCGTAATCATAGATGCAAAGTATGTCATAGTTGGTTTGGATTATTTGCCACTTTTGTGAAGCATATGGAAACAGAAGGTCACAGTTATCAATGTCGAGAATGTGGTTTACTTTTTGTGCAACCTGGTCCTCGGCGAAATCACATCCAAAGTGTTCATCCTGAAATTGCTAACATTTGTGAGGTAAATTTTTTTCTTTTTTAAATACTTTAAATATTTGGAGTGAAATAGTTTGTAGGTTTAATATAAAAATTAAAGTGTATGAAACTTAAATTTGTAACATTTTATTTGTATATTTTTTAAAATTTGTCGCTCCATTTTTAAACCATTTTAATAAGGAAGAGTAATGTTAGTATTGTAATTTTATATAGATATTATATCTATTATATATAAATGGTTCATTATAATTTGTTATATGCTAATAAATGTATGTTTGTATTTAGATATGTGGCCAGAAAATGACTACATCTGCAGCATTGTGGCAACATCTTTCAATTCATAATATTGTACATGAATGTGCAAAATGCCATAGAAGATTTTTACAGAAAGAACAATTGGTTGCTCATTCTGAAGTCCATGCGTATGTTTTCTATTATTATTTATTTTTTATGAATTAGAATACATTGCTTTCTAACTTAACATATTTTATATTGAATAACCTGCAATTTTTCTTAAGGCTGTCTTGCCTAATGAACAAGTATAGGATTTAAATTCACCCCATTTTTTGCTAGTAGAATAATACTTTATCTTTTTTTTTATTATTATTATTATTATTACGTTTCAAGTTCTCTATCTTTATGGAAACAACATAGTTTATTTTATTACTAATTTCAATTTGAATCAAATTATTTGTTCTGGTGTAAAATATATTCCAAATTTGTCTCCTATTCTGTAATATTAAATGGAATGTTTCTAAAGTTTATATAATTTTTGTGGCCAAATAGTCAAGTAGTCATGATTGTGAACTTGTGAGAAGTGTTGTTTCTGTTGAGTCATGGGCTCAAATCCTCAAGCCACTAATGATCTTTGATGTAGAGAGTCTGATTGGGGAATGTTCGTATGCTTAATTTGTTGAGGCAAAGACTCCTAATGTTGGTGTGGTGCAGAAGTTTGGAGATTGGTATGCCTAATCATGGCGTTGTTCTCATCACCTGATCATGGCCTAGAATTGTGAGGTCCATCTCCAATAACCCTTTTATTGCTTTGAAATGTGACATTAATAAACACTCAATCAGTTAATTTTACTTACTAATGAAAAATGGTACATTAAAAAAAAATTTCATTTTAAGATTAATTGTTTTTGCAGAAGAGGCTAGTTATTGTGTGTTGTCAAATGTTTACTAAAATAATGATAGTAGATTGTCCAAAAAAGTTTTGATATCTTCTGAATATATTTAAGTTTTCCCTTCAAATTTAGGAAGCAGCTTGAATAAACTAAGTAGTCAGTTAAATAAATAATGCTAATAATTATCCTTTACTTCTATTTAAAAAGTTTAAGTTTATTTTCTATAAATTTATGTAAATTTAATTTAATGTTCAAAATTAATTATATATATGTAGACCTCCAACTCCATGCCCTTGGGAGGGCTGTAACAGAAAACTTGCTACCAAGGTTGGACTCTTCAACCATTTGAGGATGCATAGAGGAGATACAGATTTCAAATGTTCTGTTTGTAATAAAGGTAAGGATTCCAATCAGTATTCATTTATCTATTGTTGAAATTTTGCATTAAAAAGATTTTTCCCCCTGCTTGGCTTGATAATATTTTATATCTTATGTTGTAATTTAAGGAGAAAATGATCTAATTTTTAAATATTCGTCACAATTTATTGCATTTTTGAAATGTACAAAATTAATGTATTAATATGTTTTCACAGTTTCTTTATAAAAATAAATCTAAATCTTTGGACACACATATTAAATGGAAATAATAATTAATTTAGCTTGTGAAGTAATTGTTTTTCTTTGAAAATATTGAATTTCTCTCTGTAGATGTGCCACACCTTTGTTACAAATTATTCTGAAATGCAAAAAAAAACTTTCCTTAAAAATTGAATTTTTGTTGCGCTTTACTATTAGTAGTATAATGTGTTGGTTGAAATTTTCATTTTAGTTAAACAATATGTTATTTTATTGTTAAATTTTAGTTAAGATATCTGTATGTGATTCTTTAAAAATTTCATTTTTTATTTATACCATTAATTCCTACAGAATGCACAATATTAAAAGTTTTAATTCATTATACTGATGAGGAGAAATACACTTGTTTGGGTTTCTTATTTTATTTTTCTATACTGGTGTTGAAAAATGACATGTGTATGAAATGAGAATAATATTGCAACTTTCATGTAGTTCTTGAAAATATATATTATATTTAAAATGTAATGATTTTTTTTTTTTTTTTCATTTTTGAGTCCTAAATGCTCAACTGTAAAATTTTTCTTGATCCTTTTCCAAAATGAAATTTTTCTACAGCATTAAATTAAACAAATTGATATAAAAAACAAATAGCGTGTAACATTTTATTTTGAGTTTAAGTATCATACATTTTTGATTTATTTATCAGATAATAAAAAAAACATTTAACTGTATCTGTAGGTTCATTTGACATCAAAAATTAATGTAATTTCAAATAATATGCAGGAATGTGGTTCGTATAATCATTTTTGAAACAATGTATTTTTTACTTATAACAATTAAAAATGTTACATGAATAACAGATTAAAAATTAATTAACTGATGATTACTTTGAAAATCAATGGTAAATTGTGCAGTATTCAGCCTGGTAATAAATAATTTTTCCTCAAATAATATAATGATAAAGATTCCATTAGAATCTGGACTCACCAAATTGCTAGCCGAATATTTTAACCATTAGGTTAATTGGTACGGAATCAAAGAACATGCAACTTAAAATATGATTTTCTTGATAACATCAAAAAAGCTGCATATTTTATTTTGGTTTATGCTTTCTGTACTGTACCCACATACAAAGTCTCAAAAAAATTAGGGACCTGAAAATCTTAGTTTCTTTTTGGAAGTAACAATGTTTTACTATGTTTATCATATAAAATATCATTCCAACATTTCATCTCTATGAACTATTAAAAAAAAAATGTCTACATGGTAGTATAATTGTAAGCCTCCCTCTCCCCCCCCCCTTCCTTAAAACTGCTTTTTTTTTATGAAAGTCATTATGAATATAAGCACTATATTGTGTTCCTTTTTATTTTGTCAGGTTTCTTTAAGAAGAAAACACTGGAAAGTCACATGAAAATTCATGATGAAAGAGCCCCCATGCAGATGCCATCATCAAGAGGTAGTTGTTGATTTTAATAAATTTATTATTATTATGGTTCACAATGCACTGTTATTTGAATTTCAGCATTAAGGCAGCTGAGTTTGGGAATTGAGTAAAATCAAACATTTTAAATTTGTGTTTAAAGATTACTTAGAAGTTTTAATTAAAAATATTAAAATATTGGGGATATTTGAAAATTACAGTTAGGCATAGTGGATTTGATTTAAGTAATTTATTAAAAGGAAAATACTAGTATGTTGACCTAAATTTTCTGATGTTATATCTTTTATGTCAGATGAAGTTTGCCTATTAATGTATCAGTATTATAAAATTCAAATGAATTGTATTTCATGTTTTTAGCCTATTGTGATAATATATGCAGTTGGCCATGAGTGTTAAAAACATATAAATACTCAAAAATAAATAAATTCAGTTTTTTTCCACATTTGATAGGAAAAGAATTCAATTTGAAATATATAATACAATGGAGATTTATTTTTAAAAAAAACTATCTGAGCTGCGCTTGACGCAGCAACCAAAAAGTTGTCAGACTCACTTGACGCAAAGCCACCAATTAACAGCAACTCATATGTTTGCCATCATAAAAATCATTCACCTATCCAACACTTTTCTGGTGGGGAAATACTGTGGTGGTATCTTCATAAGCCAGTAACAACCTCTCCTTTGCATATTCATTGTATGAAAAGTGTTCTAATACAAACTTTTAAACATACTATTATTTATAGGACGCAAGAGTGTGATGATGGGTAGAGGTTCTCATGTTGATTTGGGTCAACATGTAGAAGAAATCCAGATAGAGCAAGCAGAAGAGTCTGTTGATTCAAATCAAACTGAATTGATTCAGTTGGTTTGTGCTGGATGCTTACGGCCATTTGAATCTGAAAATCATTTCCAGGCCCATATTTGCACTGGACATTCATCGTGAGTAAATTGATATCTTTAGATTGCTTTGTTATTAAGTTTGATTGACAAATAAAATGTCAAATTATATTTAAGAAAAATTTTATCCAAGTTAATATTTGTTCACATTTTCCATTTACAAAGGTTAAATAAAGTTATTTAATGATATAACATTAAGATCATAACAAAACAAAAGTGTTTAAAAATTTGAACTTGGTAAATTATTTTGTCATTTTCCATGTTTCTTAAATTTTTAAGATCTTAGTTTTATTAATATAAACCAGTTATAGTTTTTAAGGAATTTTTTTAATCTTATATAAAAAAAAATTGTGTTATTGAAATTAAATTTTTTTATTTGGGAATTATTGTTAGAAAAGTTATGAAACTTTATACAAATAGACTGTACATCTCTCTTAATATTTAACAATAGACCGAATGGAGAATACATTTTTGTTTCCTTAAAATCACTGTAAGAAATTATAGAACATATTTTTTACTAAGTGGATTTGATTCAAACAAAAATGTGGGGTATAAAGGTACACATACTTTTGCAAGTTAAAATTATTCACTAGCTGCTATTTGTCATCATTGGTATGGGTTTTAAAGCACTCGGTAGTGGAAATCCACCTCTTGGCTCATCACTAAAGGATTAAGTTGATCTGTTTTTAGAGTCACAAAATATGCTATTATGTAGACTTATCAATGAAAGATTGGTCTTTTTATATTGATTTCAAGTTGTATCTTGACCATTTTTACTGTTAATGCAATATTGCTTAACCTTTAATTTAATGTCTATAACTTGACCGTTTTTATTCTAATATACAATATTTTTTTATTTACTTTTAACTTAATATCTATAACCTGACCATTTATGTCTGTTCTAAGAGGTAGAATTTTTTTCTCCTTGATTGCATTACTTTACTCTTTTGTTTTACATTCTTGGATATTTTGTATGTTATGTTATGTATCACGCAGCAGGTCAGAAATTCATTTAATGTTTCAGATAATACAAATTACAAATATTATTTGATGTCCTAAGAAATAAGCACCTTTAATTTGAAAATGTAGTGTACTTTTTAATATGAAAGTTGTTTCACAATAAGCTTGATAAGCTGATCTGTGTTCTTTACATTTACGCATACCCGCTGTTGCAGATTGTCTGGAACAAAAATGAAAACAGTGGCAGATTTCTCTTTCATTCTTTCTGAGTTTGAAGAATTGGTCTGAACTATAAATTCAATTGTGCTGAGATAATGCAAAGTTTTGAAAGAGAAAAATTGAATAGTTTAAAATTTACTATTCATTTTAAAATTCAAAATTGGGTTATGATATGCATCTGGTAATATATTAAAGTTTTTTTTTTCTGCAAGAATTTTGAATTTTGTGGAATGTAAGGTTTCTGGTATTTTCTAAAGTCATTACCAAGCATATATTGAGCATGTATCAATCACCACAGTAAATTTACTTCCACTTGTCTTTTAAATAGTTTGGGAAATGTTTAAATTCAAGTAAATAAATGCTAAAAAGCTTTTGTGTGTGTAATATTCTTGGTATGAAATAGTAATTTATAATAATATTGTAAAAAGTATTGTGTTATGTAGAATTTTCTGTTTTAAGCAAATTTTTGTAAGGAATAAAAATCATGCTACATTTATATATTTTTAAATTCAAATTATATACTTTTTTTAAGTGTTATACATAATTAAATATATTGCTTCTTTTAAATCTCTTATTTAAGTTAAGATGCATGTATACTACATGAAAATTTATTTTGTCCTTTAGTACTGATGCTCAGGGACAAGTCGTTGTCACAACTGGACAATCTGTTTTTGGACAAGACCATCAAATAATCGTACAAACAGGAGGCAATGGAACCGAAACAATAGATACAGATCAACTTGTTGCCACAGCTCATCAGACACTAGCTAGCTCACTGAATATTTCAACTCAAGAATTTGCAGAACAACTTGCACGTGTTGTTGCAGAAGCTGCTGGTCCTGGTGGACCAGGACAAGTTACCGTGTCTATTGCTCCTAATGCCAAGCTAGATGAATCTGGAGCTGTATCTGTCAGCATTCCTGAGTATGAAGATTCAGCTGGTCTTCCAGAAGAAGGCACTGTTGTATTCAACCATGAAAATAATTCCAATGCCATCATGACTGCCCATCATCTGGTTGATGCTGTTGATCAATCTGAACTTCAGCGGATCCAAACTAATGAAATTTGCACTGATGAGCATGGTAATCAGACTATCCTGATTAAGAATGGTGATGACAATCTCATGATACAAGAGTCATTAGATCCAAGCAAAGAAGATTCTCATCATTCTACAGAACAGGCTGTATTTAGTGTTGATAGTGATGGCCAGCATGTTCTTGTGCCAGTGGAAGGTACCTTGTCTGCGGATGGCCAGGCAACCATGGATTTCCATACTCAAAGCAATCAAGATGCAACAGAAGAATTTGTTGCCCAAATATCTATGGGTAGGAATAAAGGAGAGACAAATCTTGAAAATGTTACTGGAGAGAATGATGCTCAATTGAAATCAGTCTTGGAACTTGGACAGTTGGAAGGTGAAGATTCTCAAGAAAACGCACAAATCGTTATGATGGTTTCTGATGACCAAGAAGGAGGTGAGGGCCAACAAGTACCCATTCAATTACCTGGAGACCAACCGTACACAAGCGCTGCACTCCTGAAAATCCCTACTGCAGATGGCGGGCATCAAATGCTTATTATTCCAATCAATTCAAATGAGAATGGCAATACTGTCTTGACACTTCCTCAAGGTTACACCTTGGGTGGTGATGATGCAGATGGAAACATTACTTTGGCTCTAGATCCAAACTCTCTACCATTAGGTGAAGGTGGTGAACCTCAGCAGTTAATGTTACCGGTGGATGCTGATGGACAGGTTTCTCTGGAGAATTTACTTCAAAATACAACAGTTGATGCCTTACCCAATGAAGGCTGAGGTTTATCATCATTGCTGTGAGACTCTAATTCATATTTCAAATGATCATTGTAAATCTTGCATTCATTTTCAAAGAAAATTTTTGAATTAAGATTTTTGTCTGCTTTTTTTTTTCCTTAACTGGATTCATTTGTTGAATTTTTATGTAAAATAATCATATATTGACATCTTTTTTCCTGCCTACTGAATTCTCAACTATAATACTTATATTTTATTGATTAACGGTAACATTTGTTGTATTTGAATGTAACATCATAATCAGTTCTTTTTGTTAACTTATTTCTCTTTCATCTTTTTTCTTCATTTTTGTCACATTTGAATGTCTCATTTCCCTACCATTTAAACTTGCATCCATATACTATACAACATAGTATCTATATAAATATATTTGTAAATATATGTGATAAATATCTATGCAAAGTTTTAAATATTCATTCATCTGGAGGCTTCCTGGATTGCATTGGAGCGCAATCGTAGTTGCAAGAGCCATCAAATTTTTGCACTTCATTCATATGTTTATTTTCCCTCTGCTTGTTGGGATGTGTATGAGGTGCTTTTATTGCACCCTCTATTGCAGGGCTTAATGTTAGTTTTGGTAAAAAATAAAAAAAAAATTGTTAGACATGAAATATTTGCTTTGTATTGTTCAATAAATTGTGTAAATATTGCTATCCTTTTAATGCTATGTTTCTTTCATACTCATTATTTCTTATCATCTTGAATGACAATAAACCATTAAAGTGCTTATAGGAAAGAGAAAATATGAATGTTGAAAAACAGTAAGTAGGACCATGTGTTTTTAAATATTAAAATAATGCAAGAGAATGTAATATCTTGTTGTACAATTTAAAATTCAAAATAAAATATATAGTTTTGTTAAAGCTTTGTATTTTATTTTGCTTATAAGCTTTATTATTTTCAATTGCAGGAAATATTTCAACAAAATTACTTTAAAAATATTTTTACTCATACTATATTTACTGAAATCTGAGCCACACCCGAAATTCTTAACACATTTTTGTGAAAAAATTAAAAATAGTGCAAGATAGCTTATTGATATCAGATCAAAATTAAAAGAAATTTAAAATTGGAACTAATGAGAATTGAATAATTAAATTTATTTTACCAGTTTCAAAAACTTTTAAATTCATACATGAACCTGTAATTGCTCTGTCAGTATCATGTTCAATTTCCTCCATCCAACAAATTTTTCTGCTTTTGATTCTAAGCTACACCTGATTTTCAGTAGCATTGACATTACAAAAAAAAAGTGTGGCATACATTTGAATAAATATGGTAATTATTTTATTCAATGCGTTTGTTGTTTTGGAAGAGATGAATTTTTACTTGATGATATTTCATTTTAGCTAATGCATTTAAGTAACAATTTAATGATTGTTGAGGAGTTCCAGACCCTTGACCTTTCTATATGCATCACTTATGTATGTGATAATATATGTAGTGAGAAAGAGAGTGATATATATCTAAATCCACCATGAACACAGAATAAATTTCTTACTATTTGGGGTTTATTTTAGAAAAGGAAGGGGGGGGGGGTTGGCTCAAAAATAAATGTAAAAGAAGGTGTAAGATATGTTTTTTGCATAGTAACAATCCATTCAAAGATTGTTCCCTCTTGAGCTGATTTTTAAGTAATTAAATATGTTAATTCTATTCTTTGCAGAACAAAAGAATGAATAAGCCTAAATTATCTTCTGGAGTCTGGCTGTTCTGAGTTTGAAAAATACTGCTCATGTTCAACTAGAATTGCTTAAATTTTTACATAGTTTTGTGTGGAAATTTGTTGAGCTGGGTTATATCCTCATCTCTTAGTTGGAGTTTAAAACTTGAAATTTAAAAGCTCATTTCCAACAATCCAATTTCTTACTCTTTTATGTCAATTCAAGCCAAATTATCTTCTATATTTAGTGTGAATGCATTATTTTACATGTAGGTTGTTTTGCAAATTTTATAAAATTTCTGTGCTGAGAGAAAGTTTGTGGTATTTTGTAAGGAAGGAGCATTGATAGAGTGCATAAGATTATATTTTAATCAGTCTTTTTGAAATAGTAATAAAACAACTTGACTTATATCATTAACCTTTTATCCTTAACCACATCTTCTGAAATTGTAATAATATTTATTGGGGTCTAATTTTTTCTGTTAAAATTGCCTTTAATTTTTATTTCTTTCATATGTTGATATGTTCTTAAAACTGTGGAGCTGATTTTCTGAGAAAAGAAATTCCTCAAATTTATATAAACCTAATAAATTTGTTTAGTTATTCAGTTGCCATGGATAACTTTGCGAAGAATGTGCTGATAAGTTAAATTTGTAGCTTAATTTGGAAAATATGAGAGGTAAGTGTTTTTATTCTACTAATAATCTATTTAACAGCTGTGACTATTACTATCAGTATATGCCGTTTTTGCGATGAAATATATATAAAAAATTTTATCTATTCTAAATTTCCAGAAACTCAATTTTACAATATACAAAATTAATCGCAGCTCCTTTTGGAAAAGTCAAGCCTTTCATTTCATACTGTAACAAGCTTTAAAAATGATCAGTCCATGTTGAAAGAATATTAACATTTAATTTATTCTTCTGATTATATTTGAAGCAATTTTTAAACTATCAGATTTCTCTTCTTAAATTTTAAATGTTAAATTAAGCATGAAAGTGTCTGAGTTATGGAAATTCTAAAAAGTGGTCCGTGGATCAGATGGTATCAGGCCGCCTGAGGAACATTAAATTACTTCCATTATATATTTACTGTGGTGCATTTCTTTCGGGTTTGCGTCACTTTTCTTGGAAATCACTTTTTATTCCATGTTAAATCATTTTATACTCCATTTTTTGGTGTAAATTTATTTTACTCTGGTGGCAAATTTGAGTACAATTAAATTAAAATATAAACAAACAACCTTCGTCTCTCAGTGGGCCGCGGTAAAATTATCAAACGTTGAACAGTCTGGGGCGATAAAAAGGTAGCGAAGCAATTCAATAATTAGAAAAAGAAATCTTGCTTAATACTTAAAAAAGCTTTTTCGCATCAAATGATTGATATATTCCCTCCCCCTCCCCCCCTTATTCTTAGAAAATTTGTAAATTATGATTTTATTTTTACAGTTACAAAAAAAATTGAACCTAAATAATAAGGAACATATTAAACATTTTACATGCCATCAAATCCGAAATTACAGGCAGTTTACACCAATTATTCAAAAAAGAAATTGCATTTCTTGATTTCTCTGCAAGCTGAGATACTTTTCTTTTAAAATTTTTTTCAAAATTACAAATTTTGTTTAAATTTAATTTTGTGATTTTTCAATTCCTTCTATTAGCTCACACACTCTCTGTATTTATTTATATGTATATATATTTGTCTTGTTCAAATTTTCAAGCATTAATAAAATTCTTTCTATTCATCCAATCAAGTTCAAATAAATTTTTTTAAACTTGTGGATGACACTTGATGTTAATATATATATTTTTCAAATATTCATCAATTACCGGTTATTTAATTAAATTAATTACCGGTTTTCGACGCTAACATAGATTTATCTCCATTGTAACAATGTAACTGTTAAAACAATGACAAAAGTTGGCGTCGAAAACCGAGTGTGCATTGTTACAACAATGCAGACAAATCATGCTCTTTTTTTCAGTTCTTACTATTACCTCACTCTCTCTCTCTATATATATCTTGTTCAAATTTTCAATCGTTTGTAAAATACTTTCTATTCATCCATTCAAAGTAGGAATTGACTTTAAAAATATTTTTTACATTACTTGTTTTTCTACAAAATAAAATTTGCTGATCCCATTAACAAAATTTAAGCATACAGAATACAAATTTTCAATTCAACATACATAAAATATGTCTACCTCCGAATTTTTTTTAAAAAAAAATATTGAAATTTTGTTGTTTGTTCTCTAAATTTTTAAACAAGTTTAGAGATTAAGTTTTAATTTTATATGATAAAATACATTACTTTTACATTTAAACGTTCCTGTCTCGTGTGTTTGATCTCCTATTTCTATAAAGTGCGTGTGGAATAAAAGAAATAATATTGGATGTTCGTTTTCCGAAGCAGAAAAATCGGCGAGTAATTTTTCAATGTCAAGATAGGTTGCGGTGACGTCAGAGTGTATCATTTTTTTTACGGCAACCCTTCACAGCCACTTAAATAGTTGTTCTAAAGAGACTCGAGCTGTTCCGAGATTTGGGTGTGTGATAAGGCCTTTCCGCACAATCCGTTAATCAGCGCAAAATATCATCAAAACAAATTACTTGAATATATACATAGTTCCAATTCCATTTCAGAAGCCTAGTCTAGATAGATTCGTGGCCGGCGTATCATGAGTTCGAGCCCAGTACCGCGGAGCAGAAAAGCGATGCGCGTTAAATCTGTCGAGAGCTCAAACGTCCTTCCGTTGGTGTGGTGTGGTAGTTAAGAGAAGGGGTGCCAGCTTAGGTGTCGTCCTCGTCACTTGACCATGGCTCAAAATTACGAGGTTCCTCGCCAGAAGCCTTCGAGTTGCTGAATAGTGCGACGTTAATATTTACTCACTCGTAGCTGGCGTGTCATGAGTTCGAGCTTAGTGCCGCTGAAGACCCACCGTGTATTGGGGCCGTTGCACGTTAAATCTGTTGTGGCTCAAACGTCCTTTCGTTATTGGGGTGTGGGAGAAGGGGGGCAGCAAAATTGCGTAGTCCGTCGCCAATAACCTTTGTGGCTTTTTGTAGTGTGATGTAAATATAACTATCTCACTCGGAGAGAACGCATGAATGTCTTCTCATTCTCGGAACCCTACGAGTATCTTGTATTGAAGATATAAATTTCTGCTCTCTTTATATTGCCAGCCTCAAAAGCAGAAATAATTGTGCAATAATTTAAAACACAGACGATTCAGTAAATCTAGGCAATCAAGCCATCTCACCATTAAATACTTCTGTTTTGCCTCATCTATACCTATATCAATTGTTTTGGAAGGTACTGATGTTTTTGGTCAGTACTTCCGAACTGAGTTCTTAATTTTTCCTCCCAAATACTTTTTATAATTTGCGCGGTATAATCCTTAGTCTTGTAACTAAAAATTACGCTACATTAATTACATTGATAAGCGCAACACTTTTACGCTTATTGGGTGGCCTCTGTAGCCTAGTGGTTACGGTCATGAGTTCGATCTCTTGCGGTACTGAAAACGCACCGTGTAGAGGGGCTGAATGTCAAAGACCTGATATGCCATCCTCGTCACTTGAGCGTTGTTTAAAATTACGTTGTGCGTCGCTATTAGTCTTGTTGCTTCAGAGTGTGACGGAAATTAAAATCAAATTCCAACATGAGTGTTTTCATTCCTCGACTTAAAACCTTTTTCATGAAATTTTTGAGGCACAAATTTTTGTCATGCTGTGTTTTGACTTCTAGTTATACTGCGTGATGCCTTGTCTGTTACGCTTTATTGATTGCTTCATAAGAGCAGCAATGTAGTAAAATGTGTTCAAAAGCTAAGGAATATGTGTAGTAAGTATTCGAAAATGTGTTGAAATGCTGAAGTATGAACAACACAAACATTAAGGCGTTGACATTTTATTTTTGACAGGTACATATACATATGAAAACAGTTAGAAAAACATCATTACTCATAACATTCAAAGTAATTGTTTAACAGCACAAGACAAAGTGTAACCACTTCTTGGTTAGTAATGCCTTCCATTTTCGAAAATAATAACTACACATTAAAAAAAAATAAAGACGATACACATATATTGTGCAAAAGTGAACATACTTTCAAAAATTTCTTTGTACGATATCGGTGGCTTTTTTGAAAGATTATTGCAAAAATGTTTCTTTTGAAAGAATAAAATTTAAATAGTTCACAGAATTTATTTCTTAAAATAGTTATTAAAAACGTATTAATTTTTAAAAAGTAAGTTAAAAAAATATTGTGCAAGGTATTTAAAAAAAAATTGAACTGTCAAACTGCAATCTACGGAAAAAAAAATGTTTTTCTCAACTTTAGTTTTGTAGCCATAAATAATGTCTCATATTACTTGGTTCTTTTTATTATTCCATACTAATTAATCCAACAATATTTTTTTTCCATTTAATATTCAAGAACTATAAAAAAACAATTTTAATTAAACTTACCCATGATTAATTTACGAGTATATGACACTAAAAAAAGAAAGTAAACTTTCCTTCCCTCTGAAAATATGATTAGAAATAAAGTAACGCATTAAAGTTAGCTCTTCACTTCAGTTTATCGAGCGAAGTTGGCAAAATGGTTTGGCAACTTTCCAAGTACAACAGCTCGGAAATAACAATGGAGTAAAGAACATAAAAAAAAAATTCACCATCCAGAAAATAAACGATGTTAAATACTGAATGCGAAATTATTTTCAGCTTTTTCTTACATTTTATTGATTATGGGAGAGAAAGCATTATTAAAGGAGCATTAGAACTTTTCAAGAATGAAATAAACCTCTTAAGAATTGGAAATCGTCATTTTAAGCAGTCGCTTATTAGCACTATTAAGTATGGAATATTTTCTACTATTTGAACTGGAAGAAAATGAGTTAACTTTATGAATAACTGAGAAGTTTCGAATTAGGATAAGTTCTCGACCAATTTTTTTTTTAAAAAATGTTTAATTTAAAGTTCTGAGTCATTAAAAATGCAACTTGTAATTTTAGTACTTTTTCATCGAACGTTTGTTAAAAACTGTGTTTAACTTATTCCAGTAATTTCCCCCTTTTTTTAATCACTTAAATTAATCTTTTATAAATTATGGTTTAAGAATTGAATACTGAACACAGTAAATATAATTTTTTAAATTTAATATTAAATTATTTTACCAATATAAATAGTTAGGTATTTTAGATTTAATACATTCTAATTACTATAATTAATTATAATTATTTAATACTTTTATACTATTTTAACGAAAGGTTTGAATTATTTTTGAAAAGTTAAAACCATGTTAGATCTATAAATTTTTTAAAAAAGTTTTAAAATTTAAACTGATATTTCATAACTGATGAAAAAATTTGTCTTATGTATTAGAAACATGCACATTTAAATACATTATAAAATTTGATTCATGTTATATTTTAAGAGTTCATCAAAGTGTATCAAATGTAACACATTTGTAGGATGAATATTACATAATATTATTCAATACTCTTTTTGTGAATAAAAATAAATAAGTACAAAGATAAAAAATATTAAACTACTATTAACATTTTTTAAGAATATTTTGTAATATTCCTTAATATCTTATCAAATAAGCCACAGATACTAAACTTTGTTCCCAAGCTTTGGTCTCAGTATCTAATTATCATACGAAAAGTCAGTATCAAAATTATAAAAGTAACAAAACCTCAGAGCAAATAGACAACAAGTTTTATAGTTAAGTACATTGTGCAAGTGATAAAAGTTTGTGAGTTATACAGAACAGTTCGTATACAAAAAGAACTACACACAGATTTGAACTGATCCTACCTGCGAATTCTTTTTCACAAAAGGAGCAAACGGGAAGGTTATTATAAAATCTTAAGTATTCCATAAGTTATTTCTGTAGAGTGAGGAACTATGCATTATTCTGACAAGCACAAGTTTAAAAATTGTAGTAAAATAATTCTGGAATGATTATAATATCGTTTTTGTAATAGTTTTTACTGCGTTCCTGAAAAAATTTAATTCACTTCGCCAAAATGTAAAGCTTGTTAAAATCGTCTGCTTTTGAAAGATTTGATGAGAAAGTTATCCTCTGTATAAATTTCTTTGGAAGCAAGTATTTACATCTGTATGTGATCGGTCAATTAATTTAAGAACAAATGTTTCATTTTGTAAGCGAATTTTATTTCGAATTTCTTAAAAGAATATCATTAATGGTTTTTCAGAAATTTTTTTTTCAGCGTAACATCTGTGATATTTTAAAGAAAAAGTATTATATTATAGGAGAAAAAGAAACAGAGGTAAATATTCAAATTTCTGGTATATTCTTTTTCTGTAAAAAGAATATCCGAGACATTTTCATTCCATCAGAAGAAAAATTTCAATATTAATGGGATCTATTTTTGATTTGAAATGATAAAAAGTAAAAATAAGGAATTCCTAAAAAGCATTAATTTATGTTTTTACCTTTCTCCCCGCGTTCAATTTTGTGATCAAGAATGTCTTCCCTAAAAATTCTTTTTTGTGGATTAGATTTTTTTTTTCCTTATAATTTTGAATATCGAATTAATCTGTTTAAATTAGAATTAGTCGAAAATAAAGGTGCAATGCCTGTAATCTGTTATCGCAAAGATTGAATCTTTAAAATTATTTGGATGTAATTTAATTTTTTTTTCACTTAGAAGTTTGGTATGCATAGACGCTTTGTTTTACATTCAATGCAAATAATAAGACAATAATAATTTTTCTTTTGCAAAAAAAATTCAAAGGGGATAATTTTTAATCATATTACTTTGATAAAAACAGAATACCTCCCATTTGCTCTTTTGCAGGTAATATTCTTCTTTCGAAGAAGTTAATCTAAGGGGGAAAGCACCCCATATAAGTGCTTTCCGAAGAAGTAATTTCAGCCAAAATGCGGCTGCAGAATTACCAAGGAAGACCTAGTAACATATTAATAAAAATTAATAACATTTTCTGATATACGATACGATATTTACTGATAACGATCGATATTTAGTAATAACATTTTCTAACGTATTTACGAGCTTTTGGCACGCCGTTTTCCGTGAAAATTGGTTTCTGTGGAGTGATGTCATGATTTAAACTAAAAGTTTTGCATAATATAAAATACACCAATCATAATTTTTGTAAACGTGTAAAAAACTTTTTACATTTATTTTATACAGATAGAACATTAAGAATTTGATTGTTCTTTGTACCGGATCTTTATTTCGAATTCCTTTCTCTTAAAATTTTCGCAGTCATCTTGTAGAAATGGAATTCTAAAAATAGAGCAGCTTCCGATTTTCAGAATCTGCACTTTAATTTAATTAGCTTAAATCTTTGAAATAACGGTAAAAAAACGTGCATAAATTATGCTTTACTGAAACATTTAATTATTTTGTATACGGCATAGTGATATAACAGATACGTTCGCGCTTTTCCTTCGAATCACTACTCACTGTTGCCAACCTTTGCTTTCTGTACTGTAACTTTCTTAATAAATACACATTCGATAACACTATTAGCACACATAAGTAAAAAAATTGCACATAAATATATTTACCACTGCGTAAGAAAAGAAAGGTTTTGTTGCTGTTTTCTTTTGGAAAAAAATTTAATGCTAATTAATTATTAAATTTGAAATTGCAAATAGAATTTAAGAGTACAAAAGATTGACTTCAGCGGAAAACTTGTAATGGCATACGTCACGTGACCACCATGAATTGAATCTATTCAATTTTGTGGATAAAAAAACCAGAAATTCGAAATTTTTCCTTAAAAAATTTAGTTATAAGAAAACATTTTTTTCCAAGAACAATTCGAAATTTTTTTCTTTTCGCAAAGTATTTTTTACAGTATAACAAGCATTACACAAACAAAGTAGTATTCGAATTAACGTATAAACTTTCAAATTCCATATTCTTTTTAACATCTAGAATGTTTCATAAATACGTTCCAACGATTAATTTCAACTTTCGAACACTTTACATCTTAAAACTTTTCATGAGATATAATTTGTGCTATACATTTAGTTTCAATTTATCGAAACAATCTTAGACAATGAACATCGGTGACAAAACACTCAACAGCAAATTTTAACACAATTTCAATACTCCTTTTGGTAAATTATATTTAATAGTAAATATATTCTAACATCATACAATATTTTTCAAAGTCATTTTCATGTTCACTGAACTTTAATATAATATATAATTAAACCACACACACACACATAATAGCATTCTCTGCAGCGAATTCTAATATTTAACTAGATTTTTATCAAATAAATCAACAGTGATCCTTCAAGTAAATAAATTAAAAGTACATCTTTACAAAAAGTCGCATTAATATTATAAGGGAACATCTTGAAAAATTGTTTAAAAATATAATACTAAGAAAAACTGCAAACTTGTTAATGTTTACTCTCAACATAAGTTCTCAAGAAATTATTTGTATCAACCTACATGTGTATAAAATCTTCAAAGAGAAAAATATCACAGAAAAATAACTTATCAAAAGTTAATAGTATATAACCACAAAAGGCAAGCTATGAAAAATATATCACGATAAAATGAAGGTACTTATTTCAGAACCTGTTCACTTGAATGAACTTGCGTCGTAACAGAATAAATTAACAAATACAAACGTAGGAACCACTATCACAGAGTTATAAATATATTAATGCAGTGGGCTAAATTCATGTGACGTCATAGTCACATGATAAACGCAATCACAGGTTTTCAGTCAGTCAATTCATGCGTTTCGCTGTTGCCAACTCTTACTTTTCGCAAAGTGTTCTTTTACAAAGTACATATCTGTCAACAATAATAACACATATAGGTAAACATTTTTTTATTTCTAATGGGCTGCGGTTTGGTGTTTTACCATTGCAGACCTAGTACATTCTCCGGGAGCTGGTACCTCTTTCTAGTGCGGCACCCTATAGGCGGACACCAATCACCTCAGGAAATTTTGACGCCCAGTTTCCTCCACAGATGGAGACACGTGAGCTCTGACGATGCGAACCTGTGCTAGGAACATAGGTAAACATAATGCACTTGATTTTGATTGTTCTGTTTTATTGAATAATTTTTTTTTTTTTTTTTTTTTTTGAAGAATCTTATTACTTGGACATTTTTAGTTTGTTATTAAATTTGAAATGGAATCTAAATTTTACAAGCAGACCAACAAATGCTAGAATAATGTCAATTTTGAATTCAATATCTAACACGTGATTATATTTATTATATGACCGTCATGAATTTAACCCATTGAAGTTACTAATACATTAATAAACGTACAAAAATTAGTTTCAGTTTAATAAGCATTTTACACGAAGCAAAAGTTTATATCTAAATATATCATTGGTTATAAATCATTAAAATATATTCAAAAAGTTGATATAGTATATTATGATTCAGTGTATTTCAACTAAACAGTTCGCAGTTAATTTGTCCATATATTCAGTGCCAATTTAAGCTAACTTTGGGCCCTGGGCGCAGAAGGCCCCCTTGGCACTGGCAAATCGAAATTTTTTTCCAACACCCTGATAATTCCAGCTTATCTAGGGCTTTTCCGGGCCCCTGGTCGTCCGTCCCAAGCGCCCAATGGATAAACCGGCACTGCATATATTAATTGAATGAATATCTCATTCTTTCCAAACCCAATTTCTGTAATAAGATTCATTTTAAAAATCTCGCTCAAACCTTCTTTAATAATTACCTTCTAGATAGACAAATATAAGAAATAAAATGCATGTTTTTTCATAGGCAGCATTAAACATTAACATGTTAAATTAATATTCTTTTTGTTTGAAATACATTATTACGGTAGAATTATTTGAAAATAAACAACTAATTTTGGGATTCATCTTACACAAAATAACTTTTATATATAATATTTCACATTATTAGTGATTAATCTCAATATTCTTGCTCATATCAAAATTTTGCTCTCCCTTACACAGTTTTTCATTTCACAGCATACATTTAATTCAAATAAAATTTGCAGAATATAAATTTAATCGCAACAAATTTGGCAACACACATGTATACTTTGCAACGTCAGATATGATGACGTTCGAAATGGTCCCATGGATTTTGTTCTGGCTTCTGATTAAATCTCATAAGATACTTAGGAAAAATCAAAATGATTTTTGATGAAATTGTGATTTGTTTGGCTAATGTCGAATTCCTAATTCCTTTTTACCATGACAGTACATGAGATTTAAATAAAAACCGTAAGTTTTGTTCCGTCATTAGATTAAAAATGATAAAATGCTTAATACAGATAAATCAAGCAACAAAAAAATAAATTTGGCAACATATTTTCACTTTGTAACTCTAAATTTGACTGCATTCGAAATGACACCATAAATTTTGTTACTTTCAGAGCAGATCTCGTAGAACACGTTTAGAACAAAAACGAAACGATTAATTTTACAAAATGGCAATTTGTTCCATCCCGCTAGATGCTTTCTTCTAGGCTCTTTTTGGCTTGTGGATAGGTACACACTTTTGTTTTACTCGACTAGATTCTGACGGATGCCATTATCCTCGATGGCGAGTTGTTGTTGCTGTTGTTGTTTCTTAACGTCCCAAGGAGCATCGTACCCATCTTCCGGGTTGAGGATTCCTACTATAGAAGTGGACACAACCACCCCTCGTCGGTTAGAAGGGGGGCTGTAGGTAGGAGGACGGATGTAACCGTCGCGATGGAGGGTCAGCTGCCCTTCAGGAAGATGGCCGGCTAGTTGTTGTTGCAGAACTGTAGAAGAGAAATCTTGATTCAATTACGAGTACTGGAAAGTCATTTAAAAACTGGTAATAGGAAAAATGATGGAAAAACTTAAAATCTAAGTTTTTAAGCAACGAGAATCTCTTTTGAGAAAAAATTAAAGACTCACTCACCTAAATGTCTGTGCTGTCTGAAGACTACTCTTTTGTAGCAGACCCAGGCGAAGACAACTGTCGTGACGATGACTACAACTGAAGCTGCCACCGGAAGTACGAAATAATGACGGAAGTAGAAAGGAATGTCTTCTTCTGAGGACCGGAAGCCAATATTTGTTTCTAGACAAATACAAATGTTCGAAAACAAAAAATTATTACTTAGAAACCTTATAGGTTACGCGAAAAGTATTCTATTTATATATCTTGGATAGAGCAGCTCTCACGAGGTGTTTCCCTCGATTAACTTTTTGGACCTCTGTAGGACATAACATGAGGCATCGTTTTATGAAGGAGCCCTAATGTATGCAAATAGGCATTACTATTCAAATACAACTACTGTAGTGAATAGATTAGAGAGAATTTGAGAACTACTGAAGTATGCCAAGAAATGTCAGAGAATGTTGAAGATAAATAGATGTTTTGAAATTATTAATAGTCTTAAGAGCGAGATTGATTCGGGTTTATCTTTCAAGTTTAGCTACGGGGAGGCTTTATTAATTGATAAGTAATTATATAGTTTATATGATTCCCTAAGATTCGGTTTGGAAAACTATTCCACGAGTATAAGTAGTTTTGATAATTTGCGTGAGATCAAGAAGATGGATCATAAATTAGAATTTCTTGGTATATTAATACTTCTGATATAACACATTGTCTGTGTGTGTGTGAATCCTAATCCGTCACAATATTTGCATAATACTTCATATCATGAAAGGATTCGAGAAAAGGAAGCATTGATTGAAAAGGAGAAGGGCCCTAAACATAAAAAGCTAGGTAGTATGTCGCCTATATCTAGCAAAGACAGCAAACCTCGTGGAAAAAAGACCACTCACATGTCTTGGAGGTATAAATCTCACATTTATGTGAAGGTAAACTCTTGAGGAGGGATAACACAAGGAAGTTAAAGTAGAGAAATAATATTAGATGGTTGTTATAATTATTCTTATTCGGGTCTATTAGAAGGAGGGAAGACCATACCTCTCTCTGTAGTGGTGAAAGCGAGGGTGGATGAGAACTCCCCTCTTCCGTGTTCGTTGTAGGCCGCCAATCGCACTTCGTACGTCATGCAGTTGTCCAGGCGACTCAACTGGAAGGAAGACTTGTCTCGGGGCACGTGCACAGGATTCCATTCCTCGCCCTGGCGACGGTATTCCACAATATACTCTGCAAAAGAATAAAAATTATGTAACTAAAACAGTTACATACTCACTATGAGCTAATTCATTTTGTATCTCTTTATTTAATAAACTTAAGTCCCGTGTGGTGCATTGTTGAAGTACAATTATGAATAGTTTATTGGGGGCTCGATGCAAATCCTCTGATATGTAAAAAAAATTATCATGTAATTACACATTAAAGTTTGACGAAGAGAAAACATTGGTGATTTATGA
This sequence comes from Trichonephila clavata, assembly GCA_019973975.1. Classification (NCBI taxonomy): domain Eukaryota; kingdom Metazoa; phylum Arthropoda; class Arachnida; order Araneae; family Nephilidae; genus Trichonephila; species Trichonephila clavata. The sequence continues at coordinate 81,999 of BMAO01035048.1, forward strand.
TTATTGAAGTACAAGATTCAATTATCTAAAGATGATTTTAAAGGATCCCTTTTAAACCAGAAAAAAAAACATTTTAGTCATTCAGTTATTGCTAAGTGTATAATCTATTACACTAGACAGTTAATTAGCAAGGAAAAGAAACTAGAAAATGAATGGACGTATAAAAACTAATTCTTGGTGTCAATATTGGGATGATTGGTAACCTTCTTTTTGTCACATCTGTACTTATTTCTTACTGGCGCCATGCTAACACAGAAAAGGATAACTCTCCTTGCAGTGCCTATTCAAAAGAGTGGCCTAAGGCAGACACAACCCTCATACCTCCATTTCATGAATTTTTGCATAATTTCACGAAAGAGTATTACTTATTTAGGAATCATTCGCTGTACAATTTCTGAATTACTCGTTCATTTTCATCCGTAACTCTTTTTATATTAGATAAATACCTATCAACTCTAAATTCGTGTAGAGATTCATACAACTGAAAGTAAATCCTTACGCCACGACAATGCTTTTTATCATCAAAACGTCCAATTTTCTGACATAAAAGCTACAGTGCAAATTCTCTTAGGTTCATGCTACCATTTCTTAAGGTATCCGACTACCCTAAAATTGTGAACTTTACCAAAAATTGACAATTTTTTAAAATTTATTTTATAGAACATTTTGTTAACTTTATAAAAATACCAAGTTTATTATTTTCCGTTCACTAAAACTAAAAGTGTTTAAGTAAATGCAGATGCCATTACTTTAAGCATGATGTCATGCTTTAAAACGCTTTTTACTCGAAATGTGTATTTTTTTTTTTAAATGCTCAAGGGACACAGCGATTGCTCAAAAGGTTTTGAAAATAATTAACTGATTTTTTTTGTGTATGTTCTGTATAATAGTAGGAGTGTTTTAAATTCAGATTTATCAATCATTGTTTTAATACAAAATTTAAAGTCCCTTATCACTGTTATTTTAAGCAATTTCATATAATAAAGTGCTCTAGTTTTTGTAAAAATTAAAATATCTCTTATCCTGAAGGTCATTTCAAAAATGAATAACATAGCAACACGCTACAATTGAAAAATTTTAAATTTGTTCATAAACTTTTGGTAAAGATTGGGTCCCGTTTATGTTATTTTTTTGTCAATTTTTATCAATTTTTTCCAATTTGGAAAATATTAATTTCTTTTTCTCTTATTAATTTTAACAAATTTTTCTTAAAATGTACTAAACAAATCTAAAAGCAACAAAAAAAAAATCCCCATATCTCCATTTTTTTTTTTTTAAAGTTGTCGCAAGTAGTCGGATACCTTGATTTTGTTTTCTTTTTGATAATCCTGCATTCAGGAAAAGTGGCGTAACGTGTACTCCCGCACTGCGGAGGGGAGGGGGAAGGTTTCTAGGGAGCCCAAAGCCTGACTGACGCCATGAACGTATATTTTCTCAAAGTTCGCTTCACATTTTTCAAAATCGAATTTTTAAACGATTTTCCAATCAGCGATCAAACGTCATTCATCATCAAAACTTTCATACGCTCATTACATATCTTTAATCCTATTGCCAAATCAAAAAACTTTTTTTTTTTTCATTTGCTGTAATCTAGGCAACGAGAGATACTTTTTCTTTAGTGTGTGGGTTTTCTTTTTAAACCTTAATTACTAACAAATAAAACAGTCAAACGGATAATCGGATAAAATGCTAGGAAGATACAAAAATTTCAACACTGTTATTATTACTGTATACATTACATTAGCAGTAGGGAAGGGGTGGGGGAGACATGATTTATTTTTTAAGAAGCAGCAGAGAAAATTATTGGCGTCTTTAGTCCCCATGTGTTTCAATTTCATTTAGCAAAGTTGTAAATAACGTACATCTGTTATGTTTTTTTTCAAGTAAAATAGTATTACGATCCTTGGAAAAACATAGAGAGCATTTTATGATAGATTTATGAGTATTCAATCAAATAAGCATAATGGAATGTTTCAGTTTTTTATTTCCTTTTCATGAAATCATTTTTGCTTCATACAAAGAACTCTCCTTATTAAAAGTTGCAGTATTTACGCTAGAATGTAATCGAACTTAGGTCAAGTTCATCCCAGGATTCAGAAATGAAGAATCAGGTAAGTGGTACCTTTTTTCTTTCGTAAGAATTTTAAATCTAAAATTATTTTACAGTGTTCCTGTCTTTCTTGGTGTTCGTTTTTATTCAAGTTCCCAGGTTATCTATCGTTAGAGATTTCCAGTTTTAATAAATATTATAAAAACTCTCTAATGTTATACATTATTTATTTCGCGTTTACTCAGACTCCGGTTGATTTTGCATTCAGAAAAAGTTGAATGATAAATATTTTTACGTGATGGGTATAAAGGTACTTTATGTTATGGTTTGGCAATCCTTTGTATATATATATATATATATATATATACTTGTTGGAAAAGAGCGTTCTTAAGGACGAATGAGAGAAGATAAGCTCTGAAGAAACCACTAGACTTAATAATTCAATGCCGAAACGACTTCAGGAAGTTTTCAATACACGGGGGTATCCAACCAGCTGTTAAATAGCTCATTATCCTTTTTAAGTAATTTTTATAGTTACTATTAAAACAGTGAACGCAGACTTTTTCTACTTGATTTTTGTTGGTATCGCTACAAACCTGTCATTATTTTCAAAGCTATGAAAGCAAACCGAGTTCACCTTTGTTATTCTCAATACTTGGAATAAACTAAATAAAATATAACTTTAAAAAATTTTTAAAATTCCGGTTTTTAAAATTTTTTTCGTCGTTTATGTAAGCAGACTTTTCAAGCAAGTATATATTTCTAAGATCCGGCTTGGGGGCCGAGACCTGACCTTGCGGGGGGGGGGCAATTATTTTCCGTTACAACCACTGTTCAGGGATATGTAGTAATTGGTAGGACGCATTGTTTGATTTAAATAAAAAACAATATGCCGCCTCTTAAGCTTTAAATCCTCAGTTATTATTTATTTTGTGTGCTTTGGCCTTTCGAGATAGATAAATGAAAATGGCATTGACACAAAGCTAATACGAATCGATCGCAGGAGGGGTACTTACGCAAGACAGGAGACATCTCTTCGGACTTCATTTGGACAAGAGCACCACTGGATGTGACGTCAGTGATCACGAAGCTCGGAGGATAAGGTGGATCTGGAGAAACAAAAGGGGAGTTAGGTATTGAACAGAACCAAGGATATCTTTAGACTCTTTGAAACCCTAGGGCCAGAGAAATCTCAAGAGTTTTTGAAGCCTGGGTCCTAATGTAGTTGTTGATAGTTAAAAGTAGACAGTATATAGCATACCTTGTCAAATACTCGTTCAAATGGCACTTTTATACACATTAATGTGCACGACTCTCAATATCAAAAACTTAGGCACAAACCAGCTCGACGGATGACCGCATTTCGACTCAATAAGTTGAATGATTGTTTAGGGTATTATGCCTAGACATAGACAACGGTCATCACATAATAATGCAGCCTTACCACTTTTGGCAGTTGACATGCAGTTTGAAATTCCCTGTTTTTCGGAGAATATGTACGGGAATATTTGACCATTAAAAGGATCCGGATCACGAACTTATTAAGATAAAGTCCAGAACGAAACGAGGCCCCTACTTAAGTCGAGGCCCTAGAGCCGGGCTCAGTTGGCCCATGCCTTAAGACGTCCTTGGACAGAACAGACATTTTTCTCCTTAAAAAGAAGGAAATGGATTATAATTATAATAAGCTTTCTACAAAGATGTTTTAAAACTTAGAAGAAGAGACGGCACAATATATAACCGCGAAGAAAATCACTAATGACATTTTGTAAGAATCGAATTTATTATTGATTATATGAATTTCAGAATTTGAGAGCGGCATCCAATAAAAGTTAAGCAAATTTTACAATGGGCTCAATTCAAGATGGTCACATGATAAATGCAATCACGTGTTCTCCATTTAATTCAGAAACGACATTGAACTTGTGTTTATGGTTCTACTTGTAGAAATTAGGTAAAGTTTCGAATTCTATAATTGGGTAAATGTCCAAATATTAATATTTATTAAGAATTTTTCAAAATAAAAACCCCTTATTATTAATATATACACATCCTTTTAAATCAGGTGCATTTCGCTTACTTACGTGCGTTTTTATTGTATACAAATATGTACTTTTTAAAAGAAATTTTCAGTAAAAAGCAAAAGGCAACAACGAAGCGCATGAAATGATCGGAGGAAAACACTTTACTATGCGACTATCACATCACATGAATTTAGCCCACTGTTGATTTGTGATTGATATCGATATATGTCAATAGATTCGAATGCTGTTTGGAATAAAACAGACAGATCTCGAAGAAAAATTTAAATAAGAAAGGAGAAAGTGAATTATAGATTCAAAAGGAAAAAATAAAAGCTAAAAATTTTTTGTGGTAAAGAAACTTAATATCTCAACCTTTAAAAAAAATTATTATTACAAGCAGCAAAGTTTCTTCACCTTGGCGAAACAATGCCAAACTTTTAAACAGTATTGATTATTGTTTCTTAATTCAATCAAACAAATACATTAAAATTTTTGAAATAGTCTCTGCTAAAATTACCAAACTATAACTATATATTACATCTATAAAACACTCACACATACCTGTTTTCACACACTTCTTAAAAAATTTACTCATTGTAATCAAGACAATTTTAAAACAATTACTAATTAATCAAGATTTACATGACATGAAGGGAAACAAGTAATATAAAAAAAATGTTCTTTCCTACTTAGATCAACAATTATTTTTTTCTATTTTAATTACTTTTTATTAAATATTTACAAATTTTTATATTTTTATACGTATGACAGAATCACAATAATAGAAAAATAGCTAAATAGAAATCGAATTTCTTTGCAATAATCAATGAACACTGTCGCCATCTATTGCCTTTATCGGAAAAAATTAAATTTTTTTCTCCCACGTAAAACTAAAATTAATTAATTAAATTGAATTAATGAATTAATATTTGAAAAAACTGCATTAACTTTAAGTGTCATCCACTACAAGTTAAAAAAAATGTATTTGAACTTGAGTGGATGCATAAAAAGTATTTTATTAATGACTGAAAATTTGAACAAGGGGAGAGAGAGAGTGAACTATAATAGTAGGAATTGAAAAAAACACTCATCACTGACCGCTCTCCCTGGTCTTGACCTCTATGGGCTGAGATTCGGGACCCGACCCCATCCCATTGTAGGCCTTTACCACGATGCTGTAGGCGGTGGACTTCTGCAGGCCCTTGATTCGGAATCGACGGCCCAAGGGCTCTGTCGTCGTGTGATACACGTACGCCAAGGGGGAGGTGGATACCTTGTACCCCAAATAATAGCCCTTCAGGACTCCATGCCATGACTCTGATGGGGGAGGCTGAAAGAAATCAATCAATCGGATTGAATATTTCCTCTTTTAGAAAATAACTTGATTATGGGTTTTTAACAGAATTCGCGTTCCTTATTTGGAACTGATGTTTGGTTTAACCAGAAAAGAAATTAGAAATAAATATTTTGTTCTTACTTTCCAGGAAACTTCGATTTGCTTTGATCCGATTGGATGTGCGTGAACGTCGGTGGGGGCTCCACTTGGGGCTGGGGGGAAAAAGTAAAAATTTGTATATTAAGTTTTAGTTCGAATATACAACATGTGTATCAGCAGTATAATTACTTAAATTTTTCTATAAACTTCTTGATATTTAGCTAAGAACGATTTTAACCATTTTATTTATCGAATTTGAATTAGGGGGCAAAACAAAATAATCATCACCAACAAATGTCCTATGAAACATCAGAAAATGAAAGAAAAGTTGTGCAAATTGTACCTTATTCTATTAAGCGGCATACCAAACTGTTCGCTACACGTCTATAAAGCACACTTGTTTTTAATACTTGTATTTAATTCATTAACGATTTTTTTTATGTAACTAACTGTTTTATCAAAATATTTGAATTCTTTATCATTTTCATTTACTCTTTACTGTCAGCGACGTCGTAAGACTTTTGAGGCCCTGACAGTGCTGGTTTAAGCTCATTTCGGGCCCTGGGCGTAGAATTTCTACGGAACCCCATAGCACTGGTGAATCCAAGGGGGGGGGGCTTTTGAATCCGGTTAAGTCCAGCTTATCTGAGCCCTTCCGAGCCTCGGTCCCTGGGAAGTCCGCCCCAAACACCCAATGGATAAACCTGAGCCAGGATCTGGGCCTTTATACAAAAGTAGGCTGCACGTGCGAGCCTTTTAAGTTGACAATATATAGCATATGTTGTCAGATACTCGTACAAACTATATCCCGAAACAAATAAATGTACATGATTCTCAATTGCACAAACCAGCTCGACCAAGTGCCCCCTTTTGACTGAAGGAGTAATGATGGTGTATGGTAGTAGGCCTAGGCCTATACATGGACGACGGTTCTCACATGTAGCCAATTGACATATCGGTCCGAAATTCCCAGTTTTTCGAAGAATTCAAACGGAAAATCATTTGACAGTTGGAATTATTCGAATCGTTATCTTATTGAGGCTCAGTCGAGCACGAGATGGGGCTCCCATTGTGATCGAAGCCCCAGCCCATTTGGACCATGTCTTAAGACGTCCCTGTCTTGATCATTAAAATTATCTTAATCATGATTAAGGCCATGTCGAGAACGGGATGAGATCTCTCCTCCCCAAGGCCTTGGAACCAGACCCAGTTGGACTAGGTCTTAAAATGTTCCCACTTACTTTGCCAATCTGTGCAGATAAAGAAATGTCAAAATGCAAAAAAAACTTACTTCATATTATACGAAATTTATTTCAAGACCCTACAAATTAACTTTGCATCTGTCCCCGAATTTATGTGGGTGGGAACTACATTTCAACGCAGTTGTCGGGTCTATTTTTATTACAACTTTTAGTTATTTATTTCAAAAAGTAATTATAAACTGGATTAGTTGTATTAAGTCCCTTTTAAAAGAGATCCAAAATCACGTGAACGAGTTTCTTCGGTATATTAAACATCCTTCGCTTTGTCAACAAAAACATAATATATCCACCGCAGAATGCACCATGTGGCGGTATCTAAGTAAGCCAGTAACAGCCTCCGGATAGGAGTGATTACTTTTGTCTTGTGGTATGTTACGCGCTTACGAACCCATAGATCGTGGGTTCTAATCCAGCACACACCCCATCATTTTAACTTTGATTTCTCTCTTGGAAGTAGATATTCCTGTAATTTTCATTTGCATATATTTAAGTACACACACACACATTATATCATAATTAGGTATTTCATGCATTATATATATATATATGTATGGTATTTTTATATAATTTTTTATTTTAAAATACTAATTTTTGGCTTAAAAGGAACAATAAGGTTATTTTGTGCTCTAAACAGTATTTTATGATTTTTATATCAGTTTTATTATTATTTTTACTAAGTATATATTGAATATATTGCTATAAACTGATATATGCATATTATGGTTAAAAATAAAATTTGAATATTGATAAAAGTTAAAGCATTCCTTTCCTGTTAAAAAATTATAATTGAATTTATGATAAAAAATTTTACTATTTAAAAAATAAAGTTGTATCTAAGTGTTCTATACTAAGTTGATTATTGTCAGTTTTAATAAGGTTTTAGTAATTAGGATAAAATGCAATCTCAGCAATCTACTTATTTAATAATTGGGAAATAACTTTTAGATACTTAATTTTCAAAAAAGTTGCAATAAATGTTTTAAAAGTTAGTGGCATATATTTTACCTAGCAGTGGTGAAAATTTTAAATATTAATACGGTTCCCATCTCTCCCCCCCCCCAACTCTTATTTGAATTGTACACATAGAGCTGCTTTTCTCATGTAGCATCGGTGGTTCAGTGGTAGAATGCTCGCCTGCCACGCGGGCGGCCCGGGTTCGATTCCCGGCCGATGCATTTCTTTTTTGTCCTTGTCTTTTTCTATTTCTAAATTATAAGCAACGGCTATATGAAAAAGCACCAAGTCTTTAGACGATTTTTGGTTCTAGTTTTAAGATACATGATTCCCATTCCTTGTCATCTTTGGCAAAATTAATTTTCTAATTCACAACCCATTGGTCACCGTACCTCGAGCCTTGGATGTCTGAAATGACCCCCTCTCCCTAAGCACCTCATTAACCTTTCAGTGGTTTGAATGTTATTATTCGAGTTTCAGCAAAAGAATTAAAAAAAATCAAATACGTAATAAGTGATATCTCTAAAACTTGGAGGAAAAAATTATAACATTTTGTAACAAAGTAAAGTATCTTTCGATTTGAATAAAAATATAAATAATTTTTTTAAATCTTTATTACATTTTTTAATTTTTTTCTATACATTTCTATTTAATTATTTCTATATATTAAAAAAATATCTTATTGTCAGACATTTTTTGTTAGCTAAACTTACAAGGATTACACATTTTATAATGAATAATAAAAAAATGGAGTCCATAAATGTAACATTCTATTTCCTATAAAGTAAAACTAACAGGACGTGGAAATGATTTTTAGAATTCTTTAGGATAAAAATATTTAAGAGACTCTTTTGGGGTAATAATTGGTGGATTGTTTTATTAACGCCACCAGTAGCGCACACAAATTTTTTTCAAGGGGGTGGGTTCATGGTCTACCCAACTCAAATCATACCTCAAGACAACACTAATTGATTCTTCTGATTTTGTTCATTTTATTAACAAAAAACAGTAAAAAATAAATTATTGAATCAATAATTAGCATTAATTAATAAAATAAATTGTTAATTAGAAGTATTTAATTCAATTTTACGTAATATATATATAGGATTATCATCAATCGAAAAAAACTCATGGGCTTTGTGGGGATCCGGAACCTTTAAGACACCCCCCTTGTGTGCGCTACTGAACGTCATAATTTCAAGCTACACGATAGCGAATGGAGACGCATAGGGTAATTCTGAACTTTGGAAAGTGGAGAAGGAATTCCACTCTCCAAACTTCCACTTCATTCCAACGTGAAGATTTAGAGTTTCAATAGATGTAGCTTGCGTGAGTTTGTGTTTATTAACGTCGTACTGTAAAGCAATACGAGAGCAATTGGCGACAGACCTTGTAATTTTAAACCGTGGTTAAGTGACGAGGATGATACTGGAACTTGCACCTCCTCTCCAAACAACCACACCACGCCACGGGAGCACTTTGAGTCCTAAACGAATTTTATGAGCATCAGTCCCTCTACAGTGGAACTGAAGCTCGTGACCTAACCACTAGGCTACCGTGAATCAGGACTTGAACTCACAAAACGGGTCACGAGTTCACGACGTTGACCACTTGATTACCATGATCACAATGAGAGTGATAAAAATAGGTGTAGACTAATAGAATTATTCGTTTTTCGTCCTACATCGATTTTTTTCCTTATTTTATTATTTATTTTGTCCATAGAATATCCGAAAGTTTTCAAAACGTAAATAGAATGCTTCACGAAAAAAACAAAAACAAAAAAAAACTTAGTACTTATTTTAGATTTGTATTGTGCAATTCAGTGGCGTACACAAGGGGGTGCCCTGGGGGGTCCCGACTCCCCCCCCCAAGCCCTTTAGTTTTTTTCGATTGATGATAGTCCTACATATATATATAACGTAAAATTTAATTAAGTTTAACAATTTATTTTATTAAATAATGCTAATTATTAATTCAGTAATTTATTTCTTACTGTTTTTTGTTAACAAAATTGACAAAATCAGAAGAATAAATTGGTGTTGTCTTAAAGTATGATACGAGTTGAGGGACTTTGGAACTTTGGACCATGGACTCCCCCCCCCCCTTGAAAATTTTTTGTGTGCACTACTGGTGATATTTGTAATATTAAAGGTGTCCGACTACTTGCGAAAACTTTTTTTTAAAAAAAAGGGAGATATGGGGATTTTTTTTTTCCTTGTGGTTTTTTAGATTTATTTAGTACATTTTTTAAAAAAATATGCTAAAATTAAAAAAAGAAAAAGAAATTATTATTACTAAAATGGGAAATAATAAATAAAATTTACAAACAGTTACGTAAATGGGACCCATTTTGTACCAAAGGTTTATCAACAAATCTTCAATAATTCAATTCTGATGTGTTGCTATGTTATTCATTTTTGAAATGACCTTCAGAATAAGAGACATTTAAATTTTTACAAAAACTAGAGCACTTTATCTTAGTTATTACGTGAAATTGCTTAACATAGCAGTGATTATATTGACATAAAGGACTGTAAATTTTGTAATAAAACTGTGATTGATAAATCTGAAGGTTAAAACACTTCTACTTTTACACAGAACATACAGAAAAAATTTCAGTTAATTATTTTCAAAACCTTTTGAGCAATCCCTTACCCCGTTTGAGCATTTTCAAAAAACATTTCGATTAAGACGCATTTTAAAGTAATGACATCTGTTGTTACTGTTTTTACTAAAACACTTGTAGTTTTTGTTCTAGTGAACGGAAAAGAATAAACTTGGTATTTTTATAAAGCTAATAAGATGGCCTATAAAATAAAAACATTAAAAATCTGTCAGTTTTTGGCAAAATTCACAATTTTAGGATAGTTGGATACCTTAATAATAGTCACGGTAATCTATCGTGATATTTTACAGTAAAAATGTAAAAAATATAATGTAAAATGCGTGCAATACCACAAAATAGGCCTTGTTTTATTTGTCACTCTTTTAATTTCTTTTTTCCTCGGTCTCTTAAGTTCGTAAAAAAATAACAAATTTCTATTAGCAGAAGAATAAAGCCAAATTAAAATAATCGCTAATTAACCCAACAATTAAGAGAAGTTAATTGAGGATTCCGAATTCCCTGCAGGGATAAATTAACGAGTTTGAAGAGTATTTGTGAAAAATCTGCGATTGGAGAGAAAGTAACATGAAATAACACCCGCGAAACCGTTAGTCCAGACTTCAACAAAAACATAATCTAGAATAGTCCCTGGCTTTGTCTCTGAGGGATCCTAATTGTCCCCTAGGGTACGGATAATTAAACATTTTTGTTAATTATGCTGTTCCATTTCATTTGAGAGGAATATAAAACGCTAATTCACGGAAATATAGAAAGTTCAATCGGATAAATCTCGAGAGCAAAATGGCAGAACGAAAAATATATTTCGATAGGCATTTGTATTTTGAAAAATATAAATATTGGTTAAAAAAATTAATATAATAGTTGCTTCTATTATTATTTTTAAAATATGTTTTTGGCTGGATAAACTTTTTTTTCATATTACATTTTATTTATGCACATTAAGTAAAATTAAAATATTTAATTAAATTTAAAGTTTTAAAATACTTACTTTGATTACTTCTTCTTACCTAATTTCATTCCATTTTTCTCTCTTTTTAATAAAGTAAAAAGAGTACAAGGACAAGTAAAGAGAGAAAGAGTGAAAAGAGTTTTTAATAAACTTCTTCATACCTTTCTATGAATTAATATTCAATTGCTCGTGTTTTTCTTTTTTAATATTTTATTTAACAAATTTTTTATTTATTCAATTCCCACTATTTGTTCACTGTCTCGCTATATATATATATCTTGTTCAAATTTTCGATTGTTAATAAAATACTTTTTATTCATCCATTCAAATTCAAATATATTTTTTAAAACTTGTAGTGAATGACACTTGATGTTGATAGTTTTTTCAAATATTAATTCATTAGTTAAATTTTATGTTTTAATTTTTAATTTATTCTGCGTTATTTCTGACGAAGCTAGATTTATGTGCAACAGATGGCGCCAGTAAGTTTTTCCAACAAAGTAGGAATTGACTTAAATTTTTTTTTTATATTACTTGTTTCTAAATTTTGTTAAAAAATATTTGAAATTTATCGATCTTGTACACATTATTAAAATGAAACGTTTGTTGTTTATCATTGTTTTATTTAAATTCTAAATAAAAGTTCGCGCAGTCAAACCCTTACGCCCCCGCCCCAAGCTCAGAACGACTACATCACTTTCAATTTGAACTGTCGAGACCTTGAGTGAGTGAGTGAGTGATTTTGGGGTTTATTGGCGCAAGAGCCGATTTCAGCTATACTGCGCCAAACATTTGTTTTAATATCTGTGGTCTAGACGGGAAGAGAAAGAAAGAATGAATTGAATGACAAGAAAGAGGGTCGAAAATAGAGAAGGATCACTAGGGTACCCCGGGTTCGTGAAGCCCGTGTTTACCAAAGACAGTAAACCCCGTGGGAAAAGATCACTAGGGCACCTCGGGATTGTGACACCCGTACTCACTTAAAGAAGGTGAGCCCCCTGAGGGGGTCGAGACCTTGAGTCTCTTCATATGAGTCAATTTCTGCTGCACCTAATAGAAAGAACAGGTAGACGGGAGCTAGAATGAATAGAAATCGCCTGGGTTCATACACACGCGTGGTCAGCTGGCACTATGAAAAAATCACCCCAAAAATAGCAGTGCAGAATTTAAAAAAATAAAATCTGAAGTATAATATATTAATTGAATGCCCCAACCTAAGTCCACGTTCAGACATACGAACAGGAACTCACTCAACGAAAAATTGTTAAAGAATATTCTAAAAAAAACATGTTATTGATCCAACTACTATCAACAACTTTAAAAAAAAATGGAGATATGGTGATTTTTCTTTGTGGTTTTTAGATTTGTTTAGTACATTCAAATGGAAAGTATGCTAAAATTAAGAAGAGAAAAAGAAATTATTTCTAAAATGGGAAAAAATGGATAAAAATTTACAAAAAATAACAAAAACGGGGCCCATTCTATACCAAAAGCTTATAAACAAATTTTCAATAGTTCAATTCTGATGTACTGCTATGTTATTCATTTTTGAAATGATCTTCAGGATAAGAGACATTTTAATTTTTACAAAACTAGAGAACTTTATCTTAGTTATTATATGAAATTGCTTAATATAACAGTAATTATATTCACATAAGGGACTGTAAATTTTGTTATAAAACAGTGATTAATAAATCTGAAAGTTAAAACACTTCTACTATTATACAGAACATACACAAAAATTTTCAGTGAATTATTTTCAAAACTTTTTTAGCAATCGCTGTTCCCGTTTGAGCATTTTCAAAAAAACACATTTCGAATAAAACGCGTTTTAATGTATCACATCTTGCTTAAAGTAATGTCATCGGGTTTTTTAAAACACTTGTAGTTTTTGTTCTGGAGAACGGAAAATAGTAAACTTGGTATTTTTGTAAGGCTAATAAGATGGTCTATAAAAAAAATTAAAAAAAATAAAAAATCTGTCAATTTTGGGCAAAATTCACAATTTTAGGATAGAGTCGGATACCCCTTAACTAAAAAAGCATTAAAATCATTTAAGTTTTAAACAAATATTTTGTTTGGAAAGTAAAAAACTTATATAATTAAAAAAAAAAAAGGGAAAAAAAAAGAAAGAAAAGAGTTGTTTTAGTGAATATAAAAATTTACTGTATAAAATAATTTGTGGTGCAATCTAGGGAAAGTAAAATTAAAAAGTTAAAAAAAAATATGAATGGGAGAGCGACTACTCACTCACTTATCATGAGATTTCCATAAGTATTAAACTCTTGCATTCTTCAAATTTCGTAAGCCTGTTTCTTTTGTTGAGTAGAGATCAACTAAAATCAGTTTTTGGACTCACAAGACAAACTGTGAGATATTTAACGGACGATATAGATTTTAAAAATCCTGTTTTTGAATGATTATGCATACAAACTTAAAATTTGGCAAGCATATTACTTGAGCAAATTTCCACTAACAATGGGTGTTGCGGAAATTGTCTCGGGGGGGGGGGGTTATGGAAGCATAAAATAGAACTATATTTCGTAGTTAGAAATTTAAGTCCTGTACAAAAATCAGGAGACGAGGACTATAAGAATGTTTTTTAATACGATTGAAAATTTAATACCATGACTTAGATTTTATAACTTAAAAAAAAGCATACAGCCATACATTATCATGAAATACCCAGCGAAGTGGGCAGATATAACACCTAAGTGTATATATATAAGCAAGCAAATAAAAT
>BMAO01035049.1:0-44424 GCA_019973975.1 Trichonephila clavata
AAACGGTTTTAGAAATAAACAGAAAAAATTATTTTACATGTGAAAATGCTCCTCCTCATGATGGAATGACAGTCAATAAATACTACCTTGAAACACTTAAATGGAACACCTCTACCTCTACCTCATCTATATTCTCTAGATATTACACTTTTAGACTACTTTTTGTTTTTATCAATGACTCTATAACTGTATGAGTAGCACTTTCATTCTTACAAGGAGTGAAAAACAAAAAATGGGTTACTCTTAGATCGTCTTTAAATATCAGTCCTTTTTACAACACAAAAGTTGGGGGAAATAAGGGCTAGAGATTGAAACTATATTATCATAAGTTTGTTACCATTTTTTCATAAAGTTGTTGTTGTTGTTTTCTTAAAAACAAAAAATTATGCTTTAGAAAAAAAGTGTATAAACTAAAAACAGCAATGTCTTCACATATCACACTATTGACTAATATTTCCCTGCCTATTTTTATATACCTCATTAAAATACTTTCAACATTCTGTAGAATTACAAAAAGTAATTTTAAACAAAATTGCTTTCCCTTTGTTATATAGCTGATATAGCTGAACATGAAACTAATTTTATCATACATATTTTCATATAGATACCATTTTTTTATAAAAATATTTCTTTAATATACAAAATATTTTATATCTATCTATAAAACACTGATCAAAATATACTCAAATAGTTTTTGATAAAATGGTTTTATAGTTTCACTGAAAAAACCATATAATTTGAAGTTTTGAAAATCTCGAATGTTTTCCTTTTTTTTTTCTCTTATGTAAAATTAGTTTCTCAAAAACATGTAAACATGAAAAAGAGAAAAGTAGTATTGTTCCTTTCTAATAAAAACAAATTAATGGTTTAAATATATTAAACACAAGAGGAAAATGTGTCAAAGAAGGCATGGCCATTTATTTGCATTTTTATCAATTACTTATTTTATAGTTTAATGTTATTTTATAAACGAACATGTAAGCAGTGGCGTAACGGAGGTGATTAGGAGATGATGCCCCCCTACCCCTGCAAAATCAGGTTTTGGGCCCCAAGCTGAATCTTACAAAGGGTATATATTTGGTGTCCGTTAGGATTTGGGCCCTCTAGAACACAGGGCCCCCTCAATCTGGTTGTGTATGTTACGCCACTGTATATAAGTGTCATACATGTTTAGATTCAGAAAAATATGCACTATTTTTAGTCATAAAATTGAAATTCGATATTCTGAATGCATACGATGCCCTGGTTTCCTTAAAGATAAATAAATTTTATATATATTTCTCGTTAAAGTTCATTAAGGTAAACAACTTCACGTGTATAAGTATTTTTAATGCTTTGATTAATATGAATATAATAAACAATCTATATATATATAAAGGAGAAGAGTGACTCACTCCTTATATCTAGAAACTATTAACTTGAAATTTGGGAGTCATGTTCTTTTCATGGAGTAGAGATCCGATGCAAAGTAGGTTTCATGAAAATCGAACCCACAGGATGTTGCGGGGGATTAAAGGACGTAGTAGGTAAATATTTCCGTTTTTAAACTATTAGACCTGCTTGAATACTGGTAGGCATGTTACTTTCATGTGGGGTATAGAGTTTCTCTAACAAAGAGCTTTGCGAAAATCGACTTCCAAGGGGAGTTATGGGAAAAAATTCAGTTTTTTAATAGTGAGACCCACATATTAGAATTTTATAAAACATATTAATTTTGTTGAATATATCTGCTAAGAATGGATTTTACGGAAATTTTCCTGGGGCAGAGTTGTTACTGGAGCGTATTGGCAAGAAAAAATCCCGTTTTCGAACAACTAGGATTATAATGATGAAATTTGGTTTGCATGTTTCTTTTGTTGAATTGAAATCCGCTAAGAACGCTTCTTTTGGAAATCAACTCTTAAAGGGGTTATGTGGTGTATTGATAGTAAAAATTCCGTTTTTGTATATTAGATTTAGATTCGAAATTTGGCACGTACGTTTATTTTACGGAGCAGTGATCCACTAAAAATTAGTTTTGCGGGAATGCACTTGGTTGTTGGATTACAAGAGCAGAAAAATCATTCTACTTCAATTTTACATATTAGAAATCATTCATTAGAAATCTTGTCCTTTTTATATCAAGAGGCGAGAGTTACAGTTATATGTATATTTTTCCAATTCAATCGCATTCTTAATGGTAAGATTTAGATGTTAATAATCTCTCTATATATAAACAGTATATATTTGCACAACATCTTGAAAAACCCTGCGAAGTGGGTGGGTAACGGTTAATCTATCCTACATTTCCGTGCAAAAGCCGAGAATTTTTGGAACTTTTTAAAATAAGGAGGTCGGCTAATCAACAGATCCGTTAATCTAAAAAAAATATTGCTTAAGAAAAATGTTTTTTTTTATTTATTTATTAAAATTTTCAGTTAGTTATACTCATGCAATTTTAATTTCTTAACCTTTGAGACATTCTCAGTGGAACTTTTATCATAAAACGAAAAATATCATTAATTTCTTAAAATTAGAGTTAGAATTTGAGTTTTCGGAAAGTTTTTTAATTTATATTCACTCATTGGAATGTCCAAATGTTTTTGCTCATCATTGACAAGATTTTCTTCCATGACATTAAACATAGGTTGATGATCACTTGCTGTATATGAAGTTTTTTTCTGCTTATTTTTTTAAACAAAAAAAAAATGAATGAAAACTGACTAGAACACTCATGACGTTTTCACGGGTTGATTTAAATTCAGAAATATATGGTATTTCTATATTAGAAAGCTATAAAATATCAATTATTCCAAAAAAATTTAGCAAACTTTAATCTCCAATATTAAGAAAAAATTATCGAATGATATGTGGCGATATATTTATGCATTTCTAATTACAACTAAAATATTTTGACGTAATTTAGTTAAGTATTGCATTTTTAATGTCATTTAAAATATATGTTATTCCAATTGAAATTATTGACTTACATTATTTTCAGATGGCAGTTTTTCTGTCCACCTTGGCAATTATGATTTTAAGTTTATCAGAAATTGGTAGCAACGATATTTGCAGTTTTAACCAGCTCTGCACTTGTCGGAGGTCACATCATGATGTCATATGTCGTGGTGTTCCATTTTCTAAATTCCCCACTCTGTCAACAGGAGCAATCTATCAGGTATATTTATGAAAATCTTTCAATGAAGGAATTTTTTCTATATATATATAAATATTTCTTCTTTAATTACTCTTTTTATTTATGATAATTTATATACTTTGATTTTAGTTACCCTTTATAATCATTTTAAAAGTGTATGTAGGAAAATAAATTAAAAAAATATAAGCATTGGTCTTCAATTTTTTTATACAGCAATACATGGTAACACTGATTTTGGATTTTAACAACATCTAAAAAATATTTCTTATCAAAGTGTAGGATGATGGTTCAGAAACCCAAGTCCAGTCCCTCAAACCGCCAGAAGATAGTATATGCAAATGCGAGAACGCATGCGCAATTGATTCATAGGGTGTATTTCGTACTTGTCAATTTTCACTTACAGATCGCTTACATTAAGATAGCTGTTGCCACAGAAGATCCCCAGAAATACCAGATTTCTAGGAATACTGACCTTGACGTTACGACGCAAATTTCGTTTTTCCTTTTGACGCTGACTAAAGCGCACATTCGTTCGTGTTTCGTTTTGCTTTCTAAATTTTGAATAATTACTTTTGTTGTTTATTTCTACTTTTTTCATTCCAATGTGTCATCGCCATTGGATTTTTACGAAAGTGATACTGAATGAGAATATTTGCGGTAAAACGATGAATACGACAAAGACTCTGATACGGAATTATCTTTTTCAGATGAAGAAACGGAACAAAAATGAAAACACATTTGCAACGCATGTAGAAAAGTTTTTTTGTTCCAAGGAACATATCGAACAATTTCACAAAGCTTTCTAATTTCAATTTTAATTTTGATATTGTTTCAAGTTTTTGTAACCTAAACACTTTTTTAATTTAATTTTTGTATTTGTATATAATCCCAACAAAAGAAATTTACTGTAAAATGTTTCCTGTGCTGGTTACACTGGTTGAACACATAAATAATCCATGTGTCCACATGATTATACAATGGTATTTTGCCCAAAACATAGCATGTATCCACTAATGGTTGCATGGTACGCAAGAGGTTAATGCTGTTTTTCGATAATATATTAGTTTGTCTGGAAATTTCCTTTCATTGTATTTTTTTAATATCAATAAAACTCCAGATCTGAATTTATTTTTTACAGGGTTCAGAAATACTTTCTTATACATTTGGGCTCAAACCTTAGGTTGTAAACTCAAAAGTTGTGATTTATCGAAAAACATTAGCTCAATTAGGAGGAATTGTGTCCACACATGTATCACAAGCCAATAACAGTAAGTAAACGAAGGAGTCAACTGTAGGGGATATACAAACAACAGCAATATTATTAAAAATTGATGCAACGCAACACTAGACTGGTCGGACTAACAAGAGTTGCAAACAGTTTTACAAATATCTCAATGTGCCCTGATACTGTTAATTGAAGTGCAGACTAGTAATTTTTTTCTTGGAAAAGGGAGACTTTTTACACGTTTTTAGAGTCCTGGACAGGGCCGCTATTCCACTTAGGCAAGTGCCGAGGGCACCAAAGTTTCGTTGGGGAAAAATTAAAGGGAGAAAAGGGGGGGGGGTTAAAATTTCCGCGAACAGACCACCGCCTAGCGAATTATGAGAGAAGCATTTCTGCCCTTTAGAGAGTTAAGATTTAAATAAAATCTACTATGGAGCTTAACATTTTGATTTTGCTATGTACAAAATGATATTGCAATAGAAAGGGTATGATGATGCTAGCAATGGGCTAGTATGATGATGCTAGCTTACAATGATGCTAGCAATCAGAGATTTTGCAATGATCAAAACTAGAAGAAAACCTTTGTTGTACAAGTACAATGACCGTGACTCAACAAAAAATAAAGATGTCTAAAAGTAAAAGGTAGCAAAGTAATAAGCGATGAAATATAGATAATTAAAAACAATTCATACACAATAATGTATACTATAATTGCAAACGATTTAATTAATTTGCATTAATTTGCAAAAAGATGAGTAGTCCGTAAAGCCGTTAGGTAAGGAATGAACAAAAGTGACCAAACCATGTCACTATCTCTACCTTACAGCTGCCAGTTTCTAGCTTAGGACATGGCTGGTGCATAGGTGGGGGGAATAGAAAAACTCTCCAAACAGTAAAAAAAAAGAAAGGGATACAAGTAAGAGAGTTAAGGGAAAATCCTTTCCTAATTAAAACTGACAATGTAAGAACTAAAGGAGGAGGGTGCTCTGGAAATAGGGGGGGGGGGGAGCATAACATCTTGAAGTGCCTAGGACACCAGGGAGGGTGAAAACGGCCCTGATCCTGAGAGAGTTTGACGTCCTACTATTGCTCTTCCTAGAATATCCAGAAAGCTCTGTATAAAATTGAGGTCCGGTAGCTCTTAGGCCCCACCATACGATGAATATATTCTTCCTCCAAATATTCATAGATAAATCTAATTCTGTGTGATGTCGTCCATAAAACGAATTGCATTCCGGCAGATGCTCGAGCCGCACGTACGATTTCAGTACCTCACAGTGGCATAACGGAAGTTATTAGGGGTCCCTCCTGCTAAGTTAGATATGGAACTGAAGCCAGATCTTACAAAGGGGTACGAACTTGGCACTCAGGCTTCGGGTCTCCTAGAATTCCGCCCCTTCGCAGTGCGGGGGTGTACTTTATGCCGCTAGCACAAACAGGTATATTTGTCAATGATTATCTAGAGAAAGAGGATATTCAATGTATGTGTGTGGTGTGGAAATTTTAAGAACGAAGGCTACAGTGAAGGTTTGGGACGTTGTAGATAGAGCCAATACACGGAGGGGAGCTGTTGCCAAAATGACTGATCGAAGCTCTCGTTCACGGTATAAGGTCATATTCGGATGCTTTTAAAGCTATACTAAGCTAGCCAAATCTTTTATTAGTCCACCTAGTCTAGCACTGCAATGAGCTATGTTTTGAACTATATTGCTCAAAATTGCATATAATGCATCTCACTCACATATAAATAATTATTTATAATGCTCTTCACTTGAATTTTTCTTCCCTTCTGACTTCCGTATTTTTCCTTTTTATTATTATTATTGCCTATCCCAACGAGCGATATACACTCAAGAGCCAAAACATTATGACCACTTGTCAATAACGAGTTGGCCCACCTTTGGCGCGCAGCACAGCTTCAACCCACCTTGGCATGGATGCCCCAAGTCCTTGGTAGATGGCCGGAGACAGATTGTACCAGATGTTTAAGCAACGGTCACGCAAATCCGAGATTGCTGAGCTGCGGTCCCATGACATCCCAAATGTGTTTTATCGAATTAAGATCCGGTGAGTTAGGCGGCCAGGACATTAACTGGAATTCAGCATCATGTTCCTGGAACCAATCTAACACAATTTTAGCCGTGTGACATGGGTCGTTGTCCTGTTCGAACATTCCATTTCCAGCTGGAAAAACAGAGGCCATGTAAGGGGGCAACTGGTCCGCAATGATATTCAGATACCCTGTAGCATTCGTGGTCTGCTCTGCCACAAACACGGGTCTCAGAGAAGCCCCAGAGAACATCCCCCAAAGCATAATACCGCCACCACCGGCCTGTGTATGACCTACTGTACATTGAGGGAGCAACTGTTCGCCTGGAAGACGGCGTATCCTGACACGGTCATCGGCGTGATGAATGACAAACTGTGATTCCTCTGACCAGGCAACTCTCTCCCACTGATCCATGGACCAGTCGTGATGTTCCCGGGCCCAGCTCAGGCGCAGTTGGCGATGACGCTTGGTCAGCAAAGGCACACGAGTGGGACATTTGCTGCGTAGCCCCATATCCAACAGTGTCCTCTGAACAGTGTGCTCCGATACTATTCTACTTGGCTTTGCATTGCATAGGGCTTTCAGCTGAACCACTGTCTGGCTCCGGTTTTGATTCACCATGCGAGACAGTCTCCGACGACCCTTTTCTTTGATAGCGTGTGGACATCCAACAACCATGTCGTCTACTTCCGGTTTCACCGTCAGTCATCCACTTTTCAAAAGTACGAACAACTGTAGATCGCGAACAACCCATGATTCATGCAGTTTTGGAAATACTTGTACCAAGCCTTCGAGCCATTACTATCTGCCCTCTATCAAAGTCGCTTAGATCCGCAGCCTTTCCCATCATACACAGAAGTAAGAGAAAGAATGATTCTTCAGACTCTCCAGCAGCAGTTACTGACTCTCCACTTCCACCTGATCGCGTGCCTTCTACGTCATCCAAGCGAGTTCATCGCAAAATGTAGGGGTGGTCATAATGTTTTGGCTCTTGATTGTATAACTGCATCAAATTCCATTGCATGAAAATAATCCCTCCCCCCTAAGATATTGCATTTTTTTGTGTTTTGAACCTTAATTTTGAGCCCCAATGTATTTAAAAGATTTCCCGGTTGTGAACAAAATTTTGATAAAAAAAGATCAGATTAAGTTTTTTCGTGATTCTTGTACTATAAAGTACTTTTGAGTTTGAAAAAATAAAGCGGAAAAAAAGAAAAAGTAGAGCGTATATATATTCTCTGCAAATAACGTATTTATCAGATTTACATGTTTTATAATAATGAATGAATTAAAAAATTTCTCTGCATAAACAAATTTTACCCCAAATGTTATAAAGGAAAAGAAAGATGAAAATTCGTATTAAAAAGGCATTTAAATAATATATTCTGGTTAGCACAAAATATATTACCATTTTTTTGTGTGCAGATATCTCGTAAATTTTAAAATCAAAATGTTTCTATGTGGAATAATTAAACGATCATTATTCATTATTAAACCTTAAAGCCATAGAATCAGGAATCACCAACAACACGCTTTCGTTAAGTTATAAAATATTTATGTCTAACAGAAGAGCTTTCTTAAAAATCCCCCCTTGTGTTTTTTAATAAATAAATAAAAAAAATTCCGTGAAGGATATAAATTTATTCCAAAACGTTCTATAGTTAGAATAAATGATTTAAAATAGCGTCTGCTAATGTATAAGAATTAGAATAAAATAAAAATATTAGTCTGTTCAAGAATACGTTATTTTTTTCATGCTATATTTTGCTAACATATATAAATGATAATCTTAGCACGTTAAAGAACATATTTCAAAAAAGATAAATGTAACGTTTTGATTTAAAGCCTTTTAATATACATAGTTAGTCTTTGTTAAATATAGAGGGCTTAGTCTGGAAAAATTTGATTATGGATCAACATATTGAGACTTTACTGTCGTACAGAAGGCAGTAGGCATTAATTTGTGTTTTCCTGTTTTTATATTTTAAAAATATTTTTTATATATTTAATGCTCAACCATACAAAGCTTAAAATACATTTTTGTATTAAATCTATATTAGTTCTTTGATTGAATGCATTTTTGCTCAAAAATATAATTTTATAATCATTCAAATTTTAATTTTCAGCATTTATTTTATTTCCTTGAATTACCTTAACCTAGGTTAAATAATAAAGTTTAGTAAAACAGCTATTTTTCTCAGATAAGAGTTCCTATTATAAAAATTTTATATAATCAATATTTTTTTAAATTCTTTTCCCTATGTAGGTAACTTTAATACGATCTGGATTGGAAGCCCTACAGAACAACTTATTTGAAGGCACAAGCGTTGCTTCATTACATTTGATGCAAAACAACATAAAATACCTTTCCCCATGGACTTTTAGTGGACTCGAAAACATTCTTACTACCCTCGACTTAAGTCAAAATCAGCTGAATCAATTTCCACTCGCCGTCCTTAGTCCCTTAAGCAACCTTCAGTGGTTAAACTTACAAGGAAACCAAATCGATGACGTCCATAACTTTCGATGGACCCAGATGAACAGCAAAAACACATTAAATAGTTTGTTTTTGGGATTGAATCACATCACAACAATACCAGAAGGAACATTCGTGAAGCTTACTAATCTTAATCTGCTGAATGTTGAAGGGAATTTGATTTATGATGTAGGTAGTCATTCTTTCCCGCAATCAATTAGATCTCTTTCACTTTCAAACAATATTTTGAAGAAAGTGCCTCTTCACGCAATATACACACTGAAACATTTAAGGTTTCTGTACTTATCTGGAAATCTTTTTCACAAATTACCCTGCCCGTTTCATTTAAGCGTTCATCACTTAGAGAAGTTGGAGCTCAGCAATAATATGCTGACTCATATACCTGAATGTGTCTTCAATGGATCCTTCACAATAAAAGAATTGAATCTGGACTTCAATTTCCTGCGATCTCTCTCAGCAAGAACGTTCAAGGGAACAAAATTAGAAAGACTAATTTTGTCAAATAATCGGATTAGCATAGTGCATTCGGATTCATTTGTAGGTATCGAAACGACATTGTCAACGTTGGATCTAAGTTTTAATCTATTGGAAATTTTTCCTTCTGCTGTTAATGATTTGAAATCTTTGCTGTACTTATCCTTGAAAAGTAATTTGTTGAAACAACTTGGTAAAGGGGATTTACACGGTTGCAGAGGTAGTCTGGAAGTCTTGGATTTGTCTGGCAATTTGTTCCAACAGGTGCCTAAAAAAACCTTGAAGCCTTTAGTAAAACTTCTACGCCTTAGTCTTCAAGACAATAGAATACAAAAAGTGTATCGTGATGATTTTGAAGGATGGGGTCAAACACTGACTACATTGAGTTTGGCTAATAATAAGATGACCTATTTATCAGGTGGTACATTTTCTCATCTGTCAAAACTTAAAGAATTGAAACTTTCTTTTAATAACTTAATGTATCTAGATCAGCAAGTTTTTCTACCTCTCAGAAAAACACTTGAAGTATTAGATTTAACATATTCGTTGTCTCAATTCAATCATCCCGTTGAAACATTCATAAGTAATTTAGATAGACTGGAATGGTTGCAGCTAGATCATAATAATATTTCTAAAATGACAGTTTCATGTATCCATTCTTTACCAAAACTCCTTCATTTAGACTTAAGCAACAATGATATGGATGTAATTCCAACTGATTTATTTTCTTCTTCAAAACATACATATTTAAGTACCGTCCATATTAGTAACAATGAATTAGGATCCATTAAAAGCGGAACATTTGATAGTGTACCTCATTTGTCAAGTGTTGTATTATTTGGTAACAAAATTTCTTCAATTGAAAGCTTCGCATTTACCAATTGTTCATACTTACATACAGTGGTTCTCTCTGAAAATGGACTAACTTCTATTGACCCTTCTTCCTTCAATAACCTCACAAGATTATCTAACATTTATCTTCAAGATAATAATTTATCATCATTTTCTTTTGATATCATAACAGGTGATACTTCACAGCTATATCTTAATTTGTCAAACAATATCTTACAAGATTTAGATGAGAGAAATGTAACTGTCCCTGTTTCACTGAAAATCAGGACCTTGGATTTAACAAACAATCGAATATCTGTGATACCAGATTCGTTCTTCCTTTCCAGTTCCAAGTATCTCCTGCACTTGTTTTTGTCCAAGAACCAGATATCTAAACTTTCACGTGTTGCGTTACCTGTGTTACAAGTGTTACATTTGTCCTGTAATAACTTCGACAGTTTGCATACCCACAGTTTCGAGTGTTGTAGAAACATGCAAATATTAATGCTGGATCATAACAACATATCAAATATCTCTGAGTCTTCATTTAAAAATATGCAAAATCTAAGAATACTGGACCTAAGTTACAACAATATCGATCGACTACCAGAAAGAGTTTTTGTTGATACACAGATTGAAAGATTAAACCTCTCACGGAACAATCTTCTGATCGTTCCAATGATCAGCTTAGAACTTATCAAGGGTTCTATAAGACACCTTGATTTGTCTCTGAATCAAATAGAAAACATATCTTTTGACAGTTTCTCAATTCTAAACAAACTGCAAGCCTTAAATTTGTCTTCCAATTACATATCCTTCCTTAATGAACAGAGCTTCCACGGCTTGAACTACTTGGTAGAGTTAGATTTGTCAAACAATCCCTTGCATAAACTTCTAAATGAAAGTCCTTTGAGTTCCCTGATTGCATTAAGATCACTTTACCTGAGCAACGCAAGTTTAATATCTGTTTCTACCTTTCCTCTTCCACATCTTAACTACCTGAATTTGCGAGATAACTACCTGTACAACGTATCTCAACTAGCATTTGAGAAATCCAGGAGTGTTCGACATCTGGATTTAGCAGGAAATTTGCTACAAGATGTTCCGATACATCTCTGGCAAAAGACAAGAAGACTCGTCAGTTTGGATATATCACGGAATCCAATTGAAGTTCTTGGAATAAATAGCTTTTCAGGTTTGGATAAACTTCAGCAGTTGGATATCAGCAGTCTTCTACTCAAGAGATTAAATCCAAGGACATTGCATGGATTAAGGTGAGTGTGTTTTGATTTTGAAGCTCTTGAAATATTTATCGAATTTATAAATAATAGCAGAGGATACAAAACTAAATATTTATTGCCACAAAATATGTGTTCTGAAATGTTGTGTTTAATTGACAAAGAAAGCTGTTTAGGTTACCAAATAAGAATGGCAATTTTTATTTAATTCTGCTAATTGTTGCTTGTTTTTTCTGATTTTTATTTAATCATTTTATATAAATAGTTTTTGGCCAACAATAGCCACATAAAACACCTAAAAACGTTTCTTATCCCTTGAGAATTGAAATATTTAATTCCCTTCAATAACAAAGGTTATAACTTAGTTATTGTATTTATAATCTAATATTTTTGAAAATTACACGCATGTACACACTCTCAGATATAGTTTGTATGTGTTTGTCCTGTCCTCGCTTACAGAAGGTCACAAAGATAGAGATTTGACCACTGTAGCCGAATGGTAAAGATCACCAACTCATGGCTCACGTTGCTAGTTGCGTGATTGGGGACTAATGCCATTAAAAATGGAAGGGTAAATAAGTATGTTGAAACTGTGAAAGTTCACCCACTAGTGTGAAAAGGGATGCCTAAAAAGGTCGTGTAATTTGGACTAATTGATTGTGATTCAAAATTAAAAGGCCAGCCTACAAAACCCTTACGTTTTTTCAGAGAGCAAGATAAATTAAACCAATTAAAAATTGTTAAAATTAGCTAGCGTCACGAGCTGTCGTAGTGAAGAAGCTTTCGATGTGTTCTTTTAATAATTCTGTTATTCCTACTTCCCTACATTCCAGAAGTTCAGCTGGGAGATCAGCAGTTGGGGTGTATGGTAAACCAGTAACTTATTAATCATCAATCACATATATTCAATGGGTGACAGATCAGGTGAAAGAGTTAGCCGTGAAGCTAGTGTAACAGTGTAGGTAATGAATATTTTTTGATCATTGTGTATAACATATGGTAACAACATTATTTTGTGGAAAATTGGTTTTTTGCAAACCTTGATTGTTAGGGGGTGACAACGGGTTCCAAAACAACAGAGAAAAAATATATTGTGGAGTATACCTGTAATAAGTATTACGAAGCTGCAGGGGAAATATTTAATGGCATTTTTAAATTATAGCACTATGTGACGGATCTGTACTGTAAAGCACGAGTAAAAAAGTCACACAATCTCTTATTGTAAAAACTTTGAACTCATACGCGACCGTCGTTGTGACGTAAACTGATTTCACATTCTTCTGAAAAGGATCATTTGCTATTTGTTTGTCCGTGTCTGGAAATCAAGGCACACTTACAGTGTATGTTGTCCACTGTAGTGAACAGTAATAGGTGATTACAATAACTAACTAAAATGTTTCTGAAATTTTTACCTATTGTATACAACATCAAATGTTATGGATGGTACAGATTGTTTTGAAAAAAAAAACCTTAATTTTTGTCCTAGATTTCTAAATGTTGCAGTGCCTGCCTTATTCTCAGGGTTGTCCCGAGGATGGAAAAACTATTTCTGTGTGAGTAGATCCGTTTCTTCGGCCCTAAATGATTTCATTTGTATCAGTGTTGTGCAACACGATCATTGATTTCTGGAAGGGAAAAATCTCAATTTCTATGCTCCTACTGTCAAAAATGAACATACTAACGGCTGGTTTTTGTGTTCCTGGACGAGGAATACTAAAATTGTTCACATAAAATGCAGACGTAAAATACAGTGACTGAGTGAATATTAAAGTCGCACTGATCACCAACACGAGGGCTTTTGCGACGCATCTCATAATTGTGAATCATGGTCAAATGACATGATCCGATGCCTTGACCACTAAGCTACCGTGGCCACGAGGTAAAATACAACATAAGCTCTTAAAAATAGCCTACTTCATCTTTATATAGCAATGCAGATGGCACTACTAGTATATGCGATCTTCATGTCTTGCCAAGGTTTACGCACTGTTCACATTTCCCATTAATAGGATATTTCCCTCATTATGTTGCATTTTAGCTAACCAATTGTCTACATGCATATATACATACTTGATTCTGATACAAATTTACATTCCAATATCTCTCCTTTTGTTTTTGAGTGTGGCGTAAGTAAAAATCAAATAATCAAATCAAAGGACGCATACATATATACACATGCGTGTTTAATCTGCTACGATATATTTGTGATTATAAAATCGATCACAATTTTAGTCTAGAGTATTTTAGTTTTTAAATCCCACATTTTCGACCAACCAACAACAGTGCAGTGGAATAATAATTGTAGAACATTCATTTGACGTTCAGAAATTTATTTTTAATAAAATGATTTATTTTTTAAGTAATTTAGCATTTTTTTACTTAAAAATTTGCTTGGATTCAACTTTATTTCAAAAGGGACTTTGTAACTTAAACCTAAATACATATTTTTCGATTGGATAAATTTCCATTTATAATGGATCACCTGTTGGATACTGTTCATTAAGTATGCAGTCATGAAATATCACTTTCAATGACTCATAAGTTACATAGTCGCATGTCATTTCCCCCTATTTCACATATCGTGATAAGTTGTACTAAGAATAATTCATGAGAGGCTAGTTCCACGTTATTATTTATTTATGATTTTTCCCTTATTTCTGGTTACTCTTATTTGATTTTACTTTTAGAAGAGATAATAAATAGAAAGGAAGTTTAAAAGAAAACAAGAAAGATGTTTTCAAAAAATTACTTAATCTTATAAAAAAAATGAAATTTGTAATACATTTATACTGAAACTGAAACTTAAATTATTGACTCTTTTCATTATCTCTAGTTTAAATAACATATAATGGTTGTTCCCTACAACACGTAATACGTTCTAAGGGGAAAAAATCTATCGAATTATTGTTTTGCAGATCGTAGAAATAGTGTTCTTAATCTTAGGAATATGTCCGTCTGGCCTTGAAAATTATTTCATAGAATGAAATTTTTCTTACAATTTTTAAAAGATTAAAAACGTAATTACGTAAAATAAAGTAATTTTTAATTTGAAAAATTTCTGTTATGGTCTTCAAGATGTTGAATTCAGCAATGTATATTGTAAAAGAAAGTATAAAATGTGTATATATATAAGTGCCACTAAAACTCAGAAACGAGTCCCGGTACGATAAAGGAAGTTTCACACATGGAGTGGTAGCACTCTATTCCACATCCATGAAGAAGGTTCCCGTTTGTATATGAAACGACTCTTAAGGGGCGTTGTGAGGACTTAAGGGGCGTCATAGATATACATTCCTGTTTCTGAACTATTAGAAATACGCACTTGAAATTAGAGATAGGGATGTTTTCTCTGAAGAGTAGAGATCCACTAAGAATGAATTTGGCGAAGATCGACCCCCTCCCCAAGGGGCATTGCGTGGGCTTAAGGGGCGTTATAGATAAATCTTCCTACTTTTGAACTATTAGAACCGTAAACTTGAAATTATGCAAGAGCGTTTCTTTCATGAAGTGCAGTAATGCTACAAACGGGGGTATTGCAAAAATCAACCCACAAATGACATTTCAAAGTAGTGGCATTATGGAGGATATTATCCCCCTCCCCCTCTGCCAAGTCAGGCTTTCAGACTAAATCCGAATCTTACAAAGAATCCGTACTTGGCGTCAGTTATGATTTAAACCTCCTAGATTCTCTGAGTCCCCTAGCAATGCACAGTTTCCGGGGATGTAACTTAGGAGACTGTTGCGAGGGCTTAAGGGGCGTTATAGATGAATAATGATGTAACTCATTAAAAAATTTTCACATTTTTCTATGCATTATTTACCGGTTTTACTTTTTTTACAATTCAGGTATAAAATAAATAACATATATATATATATTTATTTTTAAGAAATTAAAGCGCGTGAGAAACGGAAACTTCAGCTAGTGTTTCCGTAAAACAAAATAATTTCAATCCATTTATTAGCGTAATATATTAATTGATATTTCAATGAGAATGCAACAAATTACTTATTTTAAAGAGGAAAATAAAAATTTAAAACTGTAATAAAATTATCCTTTTACTAATATTTCTAAACCAGTGTTCTTCAATCTATGTTCCATTGAACTCTGGGGTTCCACGAATATCATTAAAAATAGAAAAGAAAACTATAAATGTGTTTGCAAAATGGATTCTAATTCTTTATGAAATTTGTATAACCACAAAAACATATAATTCTCTTCTCAGTCATTAAATCTGAAAATTTTATTTATTCATAACTTTATTTTGTAATATTTTTTTAAGTTTTTATTATACACTGCTGGCCATCGTAAATGCAACACCCTGAAGGAAGCACGCAAATAACATGAAATTTACAACATGCATTAGCGGAGATGAGATATGCAAATGATTAGAATTTCAGCGCTGACACACATCACGCACGCCTGTGGCGCCACCTCAAAACGCTATTTAAGGCTTGGAGATTTCGACGATTTCAAGTTCGGCAATTGTGTTTTTCTTCTGTTTTTTTTTTCAAAAAACGATCAGTTATGTCTCGTAGAAAACAGCGATCAGCTTTTGATCAAGTATCCGAGTTCGACAGAGGAAGGATAGTGGCCTACCGAGATTGTTGATTATCTTTCAGGGAAATCGGTAGTCGTGTAGGACGAAACCAAACAACTGTAATGCGGATATGTGACCGTTGGATGCAGGATGGTACGACGGACCAACGTGGTCGAACACATCCATCTCAGTGCACCGCTTCACCTGAGGACAGGCAAATTGTGCGCATGGCAGTGACGGATCGCTCAGTCACATCACGAAACATAGCACAGCATATTGAGTCTGTAACGCATCATTAAGTGTCTGCGCGTACCATTCGACTCCGTTTACAGCAGAGTGGTCTGTCTCCAAGACGTCATTCACGCAGAACCACAGACGTCATCGCCACCAACGGTGCGATGAAAGTAAGATGTGGGTGGCAGAATGGAATGAAGTTGTCATTACTGCCGAGTCACGCATCAGTCTGCAACACCACAATGGTCGGATTCGAGTCTGGAGACATCGTGGAGAGAGGATGCTGAACAGTTGCGTTATGCACCGCCACACTGGTCCTTTACCGGGTATTATGGTATGGGGCGGTATTGGATATCACTCTCGCACTTCTCTAGTACGCATTGTCGGTACTTTAAACAGCCAGTGCTACATCTCCGAGGTGTTGGAGCCAGTTGTCCTTCCTTATCTTCAGGGCTTGGCCACAGCCATATTTCAACAGGATAATGCGCGACCACACAAGCCACGCATTGTCCAAAAGTTCTTCGTCAATCACCAGATTGAATTGCTTCCCTGGCCGGCTCGCTCTCCGGATCTTTCGCCAATAGAAAACATGTGGTCCATGGTTGCTCAACGATTGACCCAGATTACACCCCCAGCTGCCACACCAGATCAACTTTGGCAACATGTGGAAGCTGCTTGGTCTGCTGTACCCCAAGAACACATCCAAAGTCTCTTTGAATAAATGCCGAGGCGTGTGGCAGCGGTGATCTCCAACAATGGCGGCTACTCTGGCTACTGATTCTGGCAGGAACCACACTTCACAGAAGTCTATAAATTTAATCATTTGATTCTTGGTCAACATGTTATCTACAAAATAAATTTTGTTGCGCTATCTCTTGTCTTTCTTGGTATTGCATTTACGGTGGCCAGCAGTGTAATATAACAAGAAAATATAAAAACGTTTCTTTTTCCTTATAAGTACTCTCCCAGGATCCACGGAATGATTTTTTATTCGTTAATACAATATTTTTTTTTTTTTTGCAAAACTGAACAGTTTTCTAATGGGAAATGAACCCTTTTGCATTTACGGAAAGAAATACTAAAAATGAAGGAGAAGGAACAACTTATGAATATATAATTAAATTCGACGTTAAAATCTAAACTTAATGAAGAATAGCTCCTAAATTTTAGGTTACAAATTCATGCCAAATACTCAGGAGTTCTCACACAGCAATAAACATTTGAATACTTTTCAGGGCAATTTATGTGAAAAATATTTGTCAATAAGACAGAGGTTACAAAAATAAAATAAAGAAACAGATTAAACACAGAATGTGAAGTATGACAGCAGATAATTTTAATAGACCTAGACTTTAACAATTTTTGTAAAAATAAATTAAGTACATATCCTAGTCACTAAATATAATTCATGGATAAGTGACACTTGGGTCACATATTATTATAAAGAGTTAATTGTATTTAACTTGCATTATATATAAAAAAAAATTGTTATAATAAATACAGTACTTTTTTTAATTGCCTTTATACAAAGTAGCAATAACAGGTTGATCTAGTTTAAGTATTATTTTAAGATACATTCTTCGAAGTGTGTGTGTGTTAGGAATCAGGTTCTTCAAAATACATTATAGTTCTAAAGGTTCCATGAATTGAAAAAGTTTGAAGGCCATTGTTCTAAATCATTTCATCTAAATTTGATATTCATAGTTTATTTGGCAGAAATAAATTGACTTTCATTTATACATGCATTTCGATTGTTTATATAGTTATTACCTTTCTGTTTTTTTCTTTTAAAAAGATGTATCGTTAAATACGTCAAATAATGATTATGTACCATTTTAAATCCTTTCACCCAAACTGAATTTGTCACGATATTTTTGGTCATGTAAGCTATTTGACTAAATATATAATTCACTTAAGCTAAATTATTGAGTCATTACAATAGGTGTACTCAACCTTTTTTTCTGACAGTCCGTTAGCTATTTCTCTCTCACGCGTACCGCAATATTAGAATTCATGGAGGGGGGGGGATGCTTTAAGACCAAGATAACATAAAAAACTTAGAATGTGGAAATTGATTAAGATATTAAAACTCCTATTTGGTTTTCTTCAATTACTATTTTTTATATATTTTCTTTTATTTTTCTCACTAAATGTTTCTAAATTGGAAGCATTTAAAAATCACTCTTCATAATTTCTACATCATCAACGGTTTCATATAATTACAAATAATGTAACAAATTTCATAGGGTTACTGCTGTGATATTACCACTGACAAAAGCACTTTTTTTGTTGTTGTAAAGATTATTCAAGAAAGCCAATTTATATGACCTCTTGAAAGAGGTCTTCAAGGAAAAGTGTCATTGAACGATTCCTGTTTATATTGATATTTTTTAAATACTACACTTCGTGACAAATCAAACAATTACTGAACCATGCTTGTTTTTCACTACAAAAAGATCAACATCCCAATTGTCTTGAAACAATCCATTTTCTTCAAATATTTTTCGCTTGCAAGATATGAAAGATAGTTAAAAATTAGTTTCATTCATAAAATGGTTGCTACTCCATTGTTGTCTATTATCACTAATCAGAAAAATATATATCAGTTTGCCCCCATACGACACCGCAGCAAAAAGTAAATTGATATATTTGATTTTGTGACAAAGAATTTCCCACCAAATTTTCATAAGTAAATGAATTTCTCAGAGAAATGGGCCATGACCGGTCCAATTAAATAGGCCCAGTGGGCCGCAGGTTCAGTATCGTTGCTTTAGAACATATTTTAATTTCGTATTCTGAATGCATTTATGTAGTGTTTATTTTTAATACCATTCGTGTATTTTTTTAAAATAGATGATTAAAATAATGAAATGAAATGATTCAAGGAAAAGGAACAAAAGTTTTATTGTCGCAATGTTTAGATTTTTATTTTGTTTTCCTATCTATTCGATTGATACTATATATATCCAGAAAAATATATATTCAAGAGTTTTATATTTTATTATTTCGTTTATATGTAAAAATAAAGTTATTACCCAAAAGGAGTATATATGCATTAACACATAAATATCAGAAGCATCTCCCTTTTTTCATTTTACTACATCTCGTCTGGGTTTAATGACGCTTTTGAAGGATTTACTGTCGTATTCTCATGTTCGATTCGGCTTTAATACCAACTAGAGAGATCTCCAAAAAGAAATACTTCCTCATTACATTGTATTATTTCCGCCTTTATTAATAAAGTTTTGCGGAATCGCTGGCGTTTCAAACGAATGGTTTTCATTTGAAAGCGTAAAATCATTTTACTACTTACTTACAAAAATTTACAAGTACATTCAGCACATATTTTGCATTTTACATCTTCAATTCTTATGTACTCTAAAAGAAAGTGTGAACATATATTTGATGAATGAATGGATCTTAAATCTGATTTTATTTTGTAAATCAAAAAATATTAAATCAATCTCAAGTTTTGGAATATATAAAATACGAATAAAACAATCGAATCTCTTTAAATGTTAGACATATATATTGTTAAATCTTTTCAATGCATCACTTAGTTTGATATGTTGGATTGAGAAAGATACAGAATAATAAAACCAGAGCTCTTTGTTTATTATATGTTTTTTTAACCCCTTAAATTTTTTTAACATCAACATAGCTTTATTGATACTCGTAAAAAGAGAATAATCACTAAAATTTTCTTATGCGAATTGTTAAAAGAGATTATGAAATAAGATATTATGTAATGAGTAAGGTGAAAAATAAATCACATTATATAAAGCATTATTGATATAAAATATTATTATATAAACATTATTATATAAACATTATATTATATGAAACATTATTGATATAAAACATTATTATATGAAACATTATTGATATAAAACATTATTATATGAAACATTATTATATAAAACATTATTATTTGAAACATTATTATTTGAAACATTATTGATTTAAAACATTATTACATGAAACATTATTATATGAAACATTATTGATATAAAACAGTATTATATGAAACATTATTGATATAAAACATTATTATATAAACATTATTATGAAACATGAAACGAAGAGCGAATGTTGAATAATATTTGGTGGAATAATGAGCATTATTAATATTTAAAAATTATATATACAACCTCTGACAATAAAGCTCGGTGAATAGTTCTGTAACATTAATGTTCATGAAATATTACTAAAAGTTACTTTACTGTTCTTCGAAATAGTCACCTTCCATAACTATGCTTCCTGTGGCCTGTTATACATGTTCTAGAATATTTGCAAGAAGTCTCCATTTGGGATGGAGTTAAAAATCCTCTTCGCGTTTCGTTGGATGTGAGAAATAACGTCAAATCTCTTTCCGTTCAAAACGAGTTTGAATCGTGAGAATAGGAAGAAGTCTGAAGGATTGAGATCTGGCGAGTATCGAAGACGTTCAATTTGCTCCACCCTCTTTTTGCTAGGACTGTTTGACGATATTGGCTGTATGAGGGCGAGCATTGTAGTGAACAAAAAACCATGAAACTTGTGTTGCGTACTGAAATCGTACCCTGCTTAGACGTTTCATGAAACGGGTCAAAACTTCAATGTTTTACTTTGAAGAAAACTTCAATGTAGTAAAAAGTAGCTTCAATGAAGCTTCAATGTAGCTTCAAACTTTGCAGTATTTATCGTCGCTCCCTCAGGTAGAAATTATTTGTGGATAACGCCTTGACTGTCAAAAAAAGGTGGCATTTACTTTCTCAATATTTTCGTCACTGACGGAGGTCGCCGGTCTTCCACTACGGGGGTTGTCAGAAACATTGCCCCGGCCTTCTCGAAAACGGGCGAACCACTCGTACACACATTTCATGAACAGAGCCTAATCTTCCTAAACACGTACCTTCATCGAATAAGTTTCTGTCGGTGTCTTGTTAAGCTTAAAACAAAATTTTAAATTGTTCTTTTGTTCATTTTCCTGTTCTCAGTTAAGAACCAACGCACTAAACAAGCACTTTGTAAAACAAGTCTTACATGGAATACAAACGACGTTCATCTGAACAAAGATGGTGGCAGATGGTCAACACCTGCCTCTACGCATGTGCAGTGTTATGTTTCGCCAGTGTTGCCAGATCAGCCGTTCTGACTTCATTCACCGAACTTTATTGTCAGAGGTTGTATAGAATACATACATTTATATATATTATGAGAAAAACACTCACTAACTCATTCTGAGTTCTCCAGAACTATTATATCTACTAACTTGAAACTGGTGCGCATGTTCTTTTCATTGAGATGAGGTCCACTAAGGACGAATTTTGCGTAGACTCCCAGTGGGGGAGGGGACATTATAAGTATTAAATTCTGATTTCAAAATATTTGTTTAACAGACTTAAGATTTTGAAAGCATAATTCTATTGTTGAGTATAAATTCGATTAAAATGGGGTTTTTTTGTGAAAATTAATTTCGAGGTGAGGATTTCGGGGGCTTAAGAAATAAATGTACTTCCATTTTAGAAATTCAAATCTTGGTTTTTTTTTATTAAAGAAAGAGGTCGGCAAAAATGTTTTTCAGTACAAACAAAATCTTAATTCTTGGAATTAGACAGCAACAACAAAAAGAAAAAACAATATATAGTCGTACACAACATCATGAAATACCAATCGAAGCGGGTGGGCAATAGCTAGTAATGTGTAATAAAATTGATGATATAAAAATCAAATTCACGTTATAAAGTATAATTCTCTCTGTCAATAAATAATTTTAATTTCAGGTGCTATAAATACCAAAGTAACTGTAATAATTATTTGCAGAATTATATCTGTAAGAAATAATAGTTTAAACTTCTCTAATTATATTTAATGCAGAACCCATCTAAAGACATCGAAGGCTTTTACAAACAATGCTCTATTGAGATAAATAGAAATTAAATAGAATCTTGCCCAATAAAATGTCTGTGTTTTTCTCATAAAACCTTTCTCATTCCTTAATAAGTTTGAAATGAAAAATGAAGAAACAAAATAATAATTCAAATCAAATCAAAAAGTTATACTATAACTTTTTTACTCATTATTTTCGAATCTTACGTACTAATTTTCGTCGAAGGCAAGATCACATGATCATTTAAACAATCTTCATATAAAAATAAATATTACTTTCCTCCAAAGTTCTCCCTTGCTGACACATTTCAATAAAAAATTGACAGTCAAAATGCGTCTACTTACATATTGGGGTTAATTTACTGGGAAAAACAAAATTCTTTTTTGTCTGACTTTGAGAAAGTTTTAGAAAAGTAGTTTCTAACGACGATGCAAAACTTGCACTAATAAAACGTTATCGCAATTATTTTACTGGCACATCATCCATACTTCACACAGACATATTTCTAACAATAAAATGTATTTCAGGAAAATTTGACGACGAAGATATTTTTAAATTGGGTAACTGATCTTCAAACTGTCAACTAGGGAACTTAAATTTAATGAGCTTAGTAGCACACAATTACTTGTTTACATTCTCAGATATGATACAAATATTATAGACATAAAAAAGGATTTCTTGGATAAACTGCATTCTCATTGTTTTTCAGCGAGCAAATTTATTTACTTTTCCTACAAGAGATTGTATTTCATCCATAATAGCCTGCGACATGTTATTGATATGTTTTCTATTTTTTGATAAGCGATAGTTTCTACACAACTTCTCCGATCTATCCAGTTGTTGTTTTTTAATTAAACGCATTGTAGGAATACATTTTACTGAACTTATATTGTCTCATAACTGAATCCCAAAGAGAAAAGCAGTCAGGCGCCTCATAATTAATTAACCTTTTTTTCTGTTATGCGTGTCCAATTTTGGCTGACTTTAATATATATCTCATTGGCTCTGTAGCGAGATTTATTCTTAACTAATTGAGGCTCCCATTCTATCTCCCCTTCCATTCTCAACTAGCATAAAGTGTGCATTTTTTGTTTATTTATCCTTGCATATTAAAACTATTAAAATTACAAAAGCCTTGTTTGAATAGTTTTGGATTAAGTAGAGAATTTTTTTTCTAACAAAGCACAATTATTACATTTCACTTTTCCCTGGTCTTGAAAAAACCTTTTGACTGTAATCTACGATTCTTTAAAAATAAGTTAAATCTAAGTTCAGTGATCCATATTCTTTTTTTTATTTAGCTTAGAACGTCTTTCAAAGTTACGTTTCCTTACATATAACCAAATTATTCAATATTAATTCCCAATTCATATTTTATCAATAAACATGGGTTTTCATTTCAGTATTGAGACAGAAAAAGGTTGTTTATTTATTTATTAAAATAATATTACGAATGTTATTTTAATCACACAACACACATCTAGTTATTGAAACAATTTTTCCCTTGATAACATATAATTTAGTTTATAACTCAATTACGTTATAGAATAAAACATCTTTGAAGGTTTTCTTTCGTAGCTATCAATAAAATGAATTCATGCACAAATGCTCTACATTCTTTTCCCGTTCACAATTATAAACAAACATTTTTTTCGTTTCTAGCCAAGCGATAGTTTCGATTTTTTACGCGTTAAAAACTACACCAAAACTATTATTCTTTTAAAATTCTTGTCTCGTTTATGAAAGGATCAAATGTGTAAATATTGTGAAGAGAAATATGTAGAAAAAGTAGATATTAAACCTACAATACAAAAAAAAAGAAATCTAGATAAGGTAGCTCATGACAACACAGCGAGATTATATAAATCTTCCTCAGACAGATTTGTTTGATTCCGTTTTGTTTTAGCAAATACTAGATGCATAGACATTTATCTCAACTTAACAGGTTACTAAAAATTTAAGCAGTAAACAAGTAGTGTGTTTTAACAGGAATAATCAGTAGTTTAATTAATTACTTCATACACATACTTAGATAGGTTTGATTCAACGGCATAGCGTACACCTCCAGCATTGCTGGGAGGGTAGGATTCTAGATTTGACTGAAATCCTTTGTAAGATTCGGCTTGGGGTCCAAAACCTATCTTTACATTTGGGCCCTAATATTCTTCGTTGCGCCACTGGTTTGATTAGTTGAATGTTTAATAATGCCGATATTCTCAGCAACACGAGGAAAATTAGCAGATTTCGTAATTTGAAACCTCGATCAAGTGTCAAAGACAATATTAAGTGTGAATACTCAATACCTCTATCTCTCTCTTTAGTGCCAAACTGAAGACTTTGAGCCACGATAATTTGAACAGATATTTTATTGAACATATTTTTTTTACTGAACAGATATTTTACATAGAAGATTAGTGGCACCAGAAACGTACGATCCAAAATAAATCCCGAGTTCGCAATCATGAGCACTTGGTTACTGTGGTCGTGAAACTAGAACAAAAGGTATTCTACATGCATAAAAATGGATGTTTTTATACATATGGGCCGTGCTTCACTCCATCACCGTTCAACCGATAACTATGAAAATTAGCATGTATATGTATTTTTTCGTGGAAAACTCGTTTTCGTTATTCACTTTGCTGCAGCTTTCCACCAGAGAGCGCAGCAGCATACCAATTTCTATAACGCTTAACTGATCCCTATGAAAATTCGTGACCTGCTATGTTTGAACACGAAGAATATATATTTGTTCTGTTCGTAGCTGTAAAGTCAAATTATTTTTCTATAATTTTTCATAAAATAAATCTTAAAAATGGTGCTTTACAGTAACTAGGAAGTATGTAATAATCAAAGTATGGAATCAAAGGAATCTAATACTGATAATACTTCACTATTTGTAATTTAATAAAAATTTATAATTCATTTACAAAATTTTATAATAAAAAAATATGTTTGCTTTTATGATTCGGTATCGATATAGACAGTAATTTGTAAGTTATATCAAGCAAATTGCGATTGTGACTGATTAGTAGTTAGTGAGTAATTTTAATAATCATGAATAGTAAATTTAATGCTTGATATAATAACATCACATGATGCACGTTCAACATAGCAACAGATCGAGAAGTTATTGCTGAATTACGATCTATTCCAGAGCACAACTGTTTGGTCAGAGATTTTTAATCCGCTTTAGAGGATGTGAAATTAGATGACTTGAAAATCATTATCAGAGCCGATAAAATTCCATCAAATGAGCATGAAAGACGCTTCAATGCTCCAATTCCTCCTGAAAAGTAT
The DNA here is from genome assembly GCA_019973975.1 of Trichonephila clavata. Taxonomy (NCBI): domain Eukaryota; kingdom Metazoa; phylum Arthropoda; class Arachnida; order Araneae; family Nephilidae; genus Trichonephila; species Trichonephila clavata. The sequence goes on from BMAO01035049.1 coordinate 25,393, forward strand.
CGGAAATATAGCCAACTTTTACCAATGCTATAAATCGGCAAGTAAACTCAATAATTTGGTACTTACGTATCATCGCAACCTTTTTTGGTGACATTATATAAAACAAAGCACTTGGTTGCCAATTTAACGCGTACGGCACGTATAAAATCGGGGTTGCTAACACGGCGAGTTGTTATAATAGTTGGCGATTATTGCGATAATACGTAAGTTCCTAATAATTGTACGAGTAAGTTAAAAATGTAAACGCAAAAGGAATAATCTCTACTTTTTATACACAGATGAAATTTGTGAACTCACTGTTTTCGGATATCTCATATGTTAATAAACATTGAGTACTGGGAAGTACTTGAAATGCCACATAAAAATGTCAAATACTGAAAGGTCAACTAGAAATGCGCGGTGAATGTTGGTTCGTAGAGTTACTGAAACTTTAGAAAAGCGAGAGATACGTTTAGAAACCAACCGGATCAGAGCATCTTCTTCAAGAGCGGATGAAACACCTGAAGAGCCACACAAAATAAAGCGAATCGTAAGAGGGGCTTACCTTAAAATTCTTGGGGCATGAAAAGTGCGCCCCTGGTGTTTTTCTGTTAAGTGCGCAACAGTCCGAAATCGTATTTTAGAAACTCCCGTAATATTGCCAGATAATGGCTGACGACCGTAATGCTCCCCCCCCTTCCAGGGACTGAACTTATAGGTGAAGAGACGCCGAATATAGACATGGGATGCATCTCGGGATGGGGTACGAGAAACTGAACTCGGATTACAGAAACTTCCATAACTTTGCTGGATATTTCCGGAATGAGGGCTAATGGCTTTACGTTCCATTCCCAATAAGCATTTCCCCAAAATTGTTTAATTTCTAACATGCACCAAGTTAATTAATTTTAAATGTATTACTCTATGTTCGTAACTTGTTGTTTATAGAGCAGGAGAAAATAAAAGCGTAAAAAAAATATTTTTTTTTCCAAAGGTAAAACTCAAAACTGTATCTATTAGTAAATCTTAAAAGACATTATTATGCATAATATTAACCTGGGAGCAGGCGTGCACTCGATACTAACGTTAATGGTCGCGCGGGATGAACACCCTAATCCTATTTTTATAATTATTTTTATTGTACACAATAAAAATCGTGTATGAGAGATTCCAGTCAATAATTTAATTACCTACTCTTAAAGACATTTTAATTTTTCTTTCATAATTGGAGAAAAAAATCCAATAACACTTAACTAAAAGGTTTCAAATGTAAATGACCTTAACAAAGGACACAAATCACAGACACTTTTATATAGTTAATATTAAAGAAATAATATTTGCAGGTAAAACTGTCATATTTGTTCAAGTTGTTGTAGTTTTATTGTCTTGTGAAGATCGGCAAATAGTATGCTGTACTTTTTCTTGCTTGTGTCTTTGACATAGCGCAGTGTGTCTTGTGTACACTCGTGGCCTGATATTTTTCTTGATGGACTTTTTTAAGTACCACTTGAAAACTTTCCTTTGAACTCAAAAGTTTCATGTTTTTCGCTTTTCTCAAATTTACTTTCGCCACCCTGATTAATATGCATTATTTCAGCAGATTCTGCCCGTGCTTTATCATTTTCAATTTCCTTCAATAGAGATCACAGATGCCCATTTAATTTTTCAATTCCTCTCATTTACATTTATAAAACACAAGTCATAGAACACATTAATCAAAATCACTAAGTTGGTTACAGGGATGTAGCATATTCATAGAAAATGTTTTGAAAATAAAGAGGTCTCTCAGGGATCTCATTCAAGACAAGTACCTTAAGAATGTAAGAAAAAATTTGACACCCGCAAAAAAGAGGGAGATATGCGACAAATACATTTTAGTTCTTCTTAAGACTGTCATATAGGAAGATATTATCTAGGTCGTTGGTAACAAATAAACAGTATCCTCAGAATTAACGATTTCATGAGCCTGGAGTGACTATGTGACCCTCCTTTCGGAGTTAATGTTGGTGACAATGCATTTGGGATGTTGTAAAGGAATCTTTTTTTTTATTATTTAAATAATTGATAGCTCTCTCTGGGGTAATATAACAGTAAATAATATAATGTTAAAATATATCAAGGATACGTTTCTGGCAGATTAAGTGCATATATATATATATATAACACTCAATAAGTCCCGGGCCTAATATACAGATGGCGCTACTTCGTAACTTTCCTAAGCCTAACCTAGTAGTATTAACTTTCAAACGGCATGTGTTAAAATGTCGTGATAATATCTTGTTTAGTTGAAAAGTTACAGTGGTTTTATTGAAGCAACTTTTGTGGCTTTAGAAATCACGAATGAAAAAGGATTCCGTGTGTTGATTGAACATTGATTTTTGATGGGGAACAACACTGTTCAAGCAAAACAATGGCTTGATAATTGTTATCTGGACTCTATTCCAGATCTAACAACGGTTAAGAGGTGGTATGCACTTAAAACGTGGTCGCACAGATAGAAACGACGTTTAACATTCTGGTCACTTAAATTCTGCAGTTGTTTCAGAAAACATCAAAAATGCACATAAATCTTTTTATCCAATCGTAAACTGAAGCTGCGTGAGATTGCAGATGATTTAAAGGTATCAAAAGGCAGTGTATTCACTATTTTGCATGATCATTGGTCTATTTGAAAGCTGTGTTCAAAGTGGGTGCAGCGTTTGCTAACTGTAGATCGAAATCAACAACGCATGACGATTCAGAGCGTTGTTTGGAGCTGTTTAAGCGAAATAAACAGGATTTTTTACGTAGATATGTGGCAATGGATGAAACATGGATCCATTACTTAGCGTCTGAATCAAAAAGATTGTCAGCTGAGTGGACAGCAGCCGATGAAAGCCTACCAAAGTGTCCAAAAACTCAAACGTCAGCTGGCAAGGTTGTGGCGTCCATATTTTGGGATGCACATGGAATTTCGTTTATTGACTAACTTGAGAAAAAGAAATCAATTAAAAGGGAATATTACATGGCCTTATTGCATCAATTGAATGAAAAATAAAGATAAAACGTCTTCAAACGCAAAAAGAAAAAATTGCTGTTTCTCCTCCGTGCCACAAATCCGTGAAAACATCCATCGATAGTCAAATTGAACGAATTACGCTTCAAATTACTTTCCCACCCACTATACAGTCCAGATCTTTTCCCCAATGAATACTGGCTTTTTGGAGACCTTAAAAGAATGCTACAGAAAAAGAGGTTTGGCTCAAATGAAGAAGTGATTGCCGAAGTAGAAGCCTACTTTGAGAGAAAAGACACATACAAATCGTTCTACGAAAAAGATATTAAAAATTTTTAAGAGCCCTGGGCTAAATGTATCACTTTTGAAGGGGAGTGTCTTGATAAATAAGGTTCTATTTTGCATAAAAGTAGTTCTTTTATTAGTTAGACCCGGGACTAATTGAGTGTGATGTGTTATATATATATATATATATATATATATATATAATTTTTTTCCTTTCATTTCTCCGTATACTTGATTATATAACAATAGAATATTTATAAATAGCTCTAATGAATGAACTTTCAAAAATATTTGAAATTTATTGTTATCACAAACTATTTTCAAAATAAATAAAATATATTTACTTTTTAAATGAAAGATTGTAAATTTATCTCTCACACCAAATACTCTTTAATAGTGTACTGCTACATAGTCGTAAACTTTTTACATTTGTATACATGGAAGTATTTAAAATATCTTTACAATTATGACGTGTCTCTGAAATTAACTGGTCCCCAAACAACTCTCAAACTTTTCTCCCAAAACGCTCGCATATTTCATCTCTAGCTAAAGGATAAATTTCTTAGAAAGGATATTAACTCTACAAATCGTGAAGCTGTCATGAAAGAAACAGCTGCATGCGGTTTAATTTGTCGAATTGGTATGACTACGCGTGTTCAATGACACGCACGAAAGGGGAGGAAGAAAAATCATTTCAAAGATATTCTCCTAAGAAAGATTGTGGTGGGAAATCAACGTATTACAAATAAAACTGAGAACGAAATACGTCCTGAGGGAGATTCTAATTTATCATTAACGTGCACTGAAAGTTGCATAGACGGATGATGAATGGCTATATCACCAGTTCATGACATTTGTTAGGAAAGATTTCTATTTGAATTCACACTCATTTAAACGTTTTTTAATGCTTCTAGTGTATCTCTCTCAAGGAAATGCTATATATTTCGTATGGACAAGTCTATGAAAAAACTGGGTTTAAAGTTTCTTTTTCAATCATCCCCTTATCCATTAGATTTCAATAAATATTTTAACAATCTCTTGAGTATTTACTTACAAATCCTATACTTAGTAAAATTTGTTTACCATTTTTTTTCTTAAAATACAGAAGCAGCATTATTCTATTATGAATTTCCTATCCCCCCCCAAATGCTTAAAAAATTTAAAGTGAGCAAATTAATTGAAGCATTGTAATTTTGGGTGAATATATATTTGGTTTACGGAGTTGCACATTGTGTTACAATTGAAATTGTTTTATTTAGTCATATTTAAAGTTAAACGGTAAGAAAAAAATGTAATGCTTTGCAGAAATAAATTATATGTGGATTCATTTTATATGCATATTTAGGTGCTTCACTTTTAGAAAACGGCTAAGCAAAATATAATTTTAAAATTTATTTAAATAAAAAAAATTTAAAGGTTGGTTTTATTTCAAAAGTAATAGTTGCGAATATTATTCTCCTTACTTTTAAGTATTCTATATATTGTATACAATGTATAAATTTACCAAACTAAAAAAAAATGTACCCCTATTGTTTTAACTCTTTTTCAGGCAGTGGAAAGTATAGTTTTTATCAACCTTCTTTATTTTCAAATGTGGACTGGAAGCTATTTTTCAACCTATTTTTTATACTGCTAGCACTTCAGCTAACACAAATGCGATTTCCGGAATTTCAACTCGTAAACTCAAAAGGATGACCGGTAAGTTTCCTGAGCAGCAAGTAAACTGCCACTCAAGAAACTTATAGGTCAAGAGCAGCCATATGCCTTACCTTAGGAAATTTACAAACCATATGTCAACTTTACATAAAACATTTAGACATTGCTCTTTATGTTGTACTAAGTAACATGGGAAAATAAGATACGTTTGTACAACTTGCAATGTCGCAATATGCGTTTACCTCTGCCTTCTAAATGTTCATGAAGAGTAATAACTAAAACTTCTTGAACTTTTTATCCAAAATATATATAATTTATAATTTCTATTGGATATCTTAGTATTTATAAATTATATTTTATAAATACCATGTGTCGCGGCACGGAGTTCACGTCTGTCAGAGGGTTGGAGTAAGAAGCAGACAGAATAACTAATTTTAATTCAATTTTTAACACTTTATGAATTCACTTTAATAACTAAACTTGGGCAATAAGAAGAATTCTCAACCCGAATTTAAGTAATCAAATTTTGAAAGGCACTTATGTTTTTTCCTTAATCACTTGTATGATTCGACTTTCGACCTGTTAGCTCGTTCAGCTTAAGGTGGATATATTACACTATTACGTGGATACTTCTTCTAGTATTAATCTTACAATGCACGACCTCCAATCGCCGAAATTTTAATTTAAGTTTAAGATAAACTCTCTTAACCCCATTACCTCGCTCACTCAACGACTGGCACTTAAATAGAAGTTGCATTTGCATAAAATCAAGTCATCTGTACGAAAAGTGGTTTGTAAATTAATATCACAGTTAAAAAGAGTATTTTTCCCAAGAGGATTAGAAGCCCGAGTGAAACCTGTTACACATGTAATGCGATAGAAAAAGTAAAAGATAATATAAGGTGTTCTACCACTGAATAGCTCCTTCAAGTAGCAAAGGAAAACATTTCTCTTACCAAAAAAAAAAAAGATCTTAAAGACGAAATTAATTTTAGGTCTTCATTTCTAAAAAGAAATTTATCCCAAATAAATTTCTTTTTAGAAATGAATCTCAATCCTGAAAACAGTTTAACGCAACATTACTGGAACATTACTAGAAATGTCTTTATAAAGGGTTACAGTGACAGAATACCTTACAAATAGATTTAAAACTTATTAAATGATATTTACTTCTTGTAATATTTGATTCATATGGTCAAAAAAATCTCTCAACCTTATTTATCACACCATTTTAAACGTCATTTGTAAAACGGATATTTTCGATCGTTATTTTATACCATTAAAAATCAAATTCTAAATTATTTTTCAAAATATCTATCAAATAACTTAAGGATCATTGAATATAAAAAGTTGAAACTTCTATTCGACAGTTCTATTTTTTTCTTTAGTATATAGTTAATTAAATGTCACATCACAGGTTTATTCAAAATCAAGTTTTTAAAAAAGTTTGGCTATAACATGTAACGAAATAAACGTGGATATACAAGTGACACTTAAATATGTAATGAATATCAAAGAAATGTCTTTAAAAATTGTGAATGTTACGAAGAGAGTATTGTACGTCATAATTATCGTATTTGTTCGGTTTGCTCTTATACCAAATTTTCAAAATGTATTACAATTTAAGTGACGTAATTCATTTTCCAACTATAAAATAATGTAATTCCAAAAAATATATTTTTGGAAGTATGATGCATTTAATAAAAAATGGATTCCAAAAATATATACGTTTCAAAAATATAATGCATTTATTTCATAATTCGTTATAAAATGCATGATTGCAATGCTTTCATTCAATATAATTCATATAAATTTTATTAAAAATACTTACTACGATTTAAAAAAGACCTCTAACATTTAAATTAACTCAAATACTTCCATATAGTATTAGTAAATATATAACTTTTGGCGACACGTAATTTTTATGCTCAATTAAATTGAGATGCAATTCATCGTGAATGCCTAGCTTTTATTTGTCAACTTCATCATCAGATTCAATAAAAATATTTTTTTCGGCATTCTATCATTAAGAAACTGTCCCTTATAACATCCTATATTTTAGGGATATCCAACCTGTTTCCCGTGGGCCACGAATGCTCCACTGAAGGCATTTAGCGGACCTTCATTTGAAGAGGGAGCCAATTTTAGGAAAAACTGCCTTGTCTGCTTTGTGCTGTATAGAAATGCCATTTTTCCTGTTATTCTTCAAACTTAAAACATTTTGTTGAAAAGCTTGTTTGAGCATTTGAAGTAAAGTTTTCTAAAAATGACGAATTTCTTGAAAAGTTTATTGTATTTTAAGGTATCCGACTACCCTAAAACTCTGAATTTTGCCAAAAATTGACAATTTTTTTTTATGATTTTATTTTATGGGTCAACTTATTAGCTTTATAAAAATACCAAGTTTATCATTTTCCCTTTACTAGAACAAAAACTACAAGTGTTTTAGTAAAAGCAGATGCCATTACTTTAAGCAAGATGTTTTACTTTAAAACGCGTTTTACTCGAAATGTGATTTTTTGAAAATAATCAAACAGGGTCAGGGATTGCTAAAAAAGTTTTGAACATAATTAACTAAAACTTTTTCTGTAAGTTCTGTATAATATTAGAATTGTTTTAACCTTCAGATTTATCAATCACTGTTTTATTACAAAATTTACGGTCCCTTATGTGAATATAATCACTGTCTTTTTAGGCATTTTCATATAGTAACCGAGATAAAGTGTTTTTGTAAAAAGAAAATATCTCTTATCCTGAAGGTCCTTTCAAAATTGAATAATATAGCAACACATAAGATTGAAAAAATTGAAAATTTGTTCATAAACCTTTGGTGCAGAATGGGCCACGTTTATGCTATTTTTTGTCAATTTTTACCTATTTTTTCCCATTTTAGTAATAATAATTTCTTTTTCTCTTCTTAATCTTAGCACATCTTTGTTAAAATGCACTAAACAAATCTAAAAATAACAACAACAAAAAATCCTCATATTTCCTTTTTTTTTTTAAAAAAAAAGTTGTCGCAACCAGTCGGATACCTTAAATAATTTTAAATATAAGAAATCTGACGATGCTTAAGATCTCAGAAGTTTTGAGAAGAAATGGCGGACTTTTATCTTTATCAAGCAAAGTAACTGTTAAGTCTGTAACACCATCTCTTATCTTATAATCAGTTGTAGTCTTATAATACAAACCTCCCTTCTTATTTAAATTTCCTGACTACATTAGTGTTTGAGAGTCACTTCGCCCACAGATCATTTTAAACTTATTGATGTGGCCCGCGGATCATTGGGGAATTATTGATATGGTCCTCGATCGTTAAAGGTTGTAGACCCGTATTTTGTTTCATTATAGCGCTATATTTAATAACATGCATATCAGAATCGCAATCACCTCAATCAAAATATTACTGTTTTATTTTTCAGGTTTTTGTCTGCCATTAAAACAGACTCGTATGCATCAGTAAGGTCCTTCCGTTTGCAAGACCTACTTTCCCAAGCACCTGCTCTACGCAAGGTCACTATCAATGTAGAAGAATCCACCTTATCCCACCAAGTACAGCGAGCTTTTGGAACCAAACTTCGTGAACTGGTGATCACAGGAACAAATCTACAGAAGATACTTCCCGATGCCTTTTCGGGACTCTCCACCCATGAACTTACTATACGAATTAGCAACACGAGGGTGAACAGATTTCCTGACGGCCTCTTGCGCTATCTACCTGACGTAAGATACTTAACTCTGGATTTAAGGAATAACCAATTGACTACCATGGGGCCTGGAGTTCTGGCAGCAGTTACCAGAGATGGACCAGATGCATACCAGACGCAACATATCACAGGTACGTACTTTTTTTATTAAAAAAGGGGGGTTTTGAATGGATGGCTAAATAATTTGATAAAATATGACTCAGAGAAGTTAATGCAAAACTTTGAAAGATTTGCTTAATTTTGTTTTTGAATGATTGTATAACAGTCCTTCGAACCCAGCTTAAGGTATTACTAGTTTACAAAGATGTATAAATATTTAGATTCAGTGGTTCTTAAACTGTAATCCGTGATCTCCGGGGTACTCCAGCACACTTCAAAGGTTCCGCAATGATCTGTCATTTAGTGTTAAGATATCCTCTTTTCCTTCCTCAGTGGCTCGACAGTCCATGGTGGGTCTTGTCCCTATCAAGAAGCCTTTTCCAGGACAGCCTTCTTCCTGCGAGTGATCTTTAATTATTAGTTCTCAAAACTAGGAAATATTTTTCTCTAGGTTATCAATCCATCTAAGATTGGTCTGCCCTTTCTTTGTGTGCATGTTGGTTGGACATTGGAGGGTGCGGGCTTCTTCCATTATGTGACCTGTTCATTTAATTCATTGTATTTTGAGGCAGTTAACTATGTCGGGTTCTTTATATGATTGATAGAGCGTGAAATTTGATCTTCTTCACCACGTTTCATTTTCCTGAATTCCTCCAAAAATAAATCTTAAAATCTTCCTTTCGTAGATACTTATCTGTTCGAGACATGGACCAAGTTTCACATGCATAAGTTAATGCTGATATTAAAATACTTTTATACAATAGAACCTTTCTTTTTTCTTTTTATCCCTCTATTACAGACTCTAAAATGTATCATGGGAAAATTGAAACAAAGCTGTCCTAAAATAATTACTAAACTGTCTGATTGAAAACTCAACTACAACATGTATTTTGATGTGTACATTATTCTTTTAAAATTATCATTTTTTAATATTTAACTAAATTTTATTCTTTTCTTAAAGAAAAAGATAAGTACTAAAATGTCTGAAAAAGAGCAAAAATAGTCTTAGGGTTATTTAGGAACCTTTAAATCGCTCAATCATGCATTGGAAGTCAAGGAGGGTTGTTCAAAATCCTGGGGGTCTACGATGTCAGGCTGATACATAAAGGGGGTGCGCGGGGATCGAACGTTTAAGAGCCGCTGGTTTAGATGATTCTCAGAACCTATCTTTTGATATCAAAATCGACTGAAAAATAATGATTCAAAGTTTATTTATTTTAAATATTTATGTATTTAAAATAAAAAGCTTTTAAGTAATTTTGACGAATAGCACATTTAGGTAACTAGCACTATTATTTTTAAATACATTAGATAGTTTCCATTATCCAGAACTTCATATTTCTTGAAACCGTTAAAATATAAAAGATTGCTTGATTAAATCCATAAAACAGTTTAAGAACAATGAGAGAAAAATTAGATCATTGAAATGAACTAACGAAATGTAAGAATAAAATTATTTTTAAATTTAAATCTAACATAATATATTTTGAAAGTGATTAAATATCAATTAACAATCGTAAATAATATTATAAATATATCACATGATCTAAATCACATCACTGTAAACATAAATGCGTTATTGAATTTAATTACGAGAAGTATGGAATAGAGAGCCTTTGTTTAGTTTTGAATGAATTTGAACTTTTGTTAAATTAGAACTTTAGTAAAAATTAGTCACTGAGATTCATTCACAGAATCTCTTGTCATCAAATGTTTATAACAGTAAACATTTGTTTTCCTTCTGTATTTAATTCTGATTTACCAACATAATTTAAAAATGCATTAAATAACGTTTAATGATAATTATATATTGTGAATTTAATAAGAATCTAAAAATTCGCTAATTCGTTAGAGTTAATCAATCCTACATTTGAAGTTTTCTGTATACCTAGTCTATATATACTTGCATTTTCAATTATTTAAAAAAAGGAGAATAATTATCTCGGATTAATAAATACCCAATGTAAATACCTCTTAATTAGTTTGCTTCATTGAGAGTAATTAATTAAAATTTCTTTTCAGAAGATAATAACATGTCCTAACAAATTACACGATAAATCATTTTAATCGCATACAGTAATATAAGATCAGTGTTTGTGTATTAAACTTTTTTTTATTTTTATCAACACTTAAAGTGAATAGCAAATGTTTACAAAAATCTTGATGCATCTTTTTTTCAGCCGTTTTTTTAATGAACCATCAAGGTAGTTTATTGTTTTCCTTGTTATAAACATAAAGACTGAGAAAAAAGACAATTCTGGTTTTTCAATTTATTATCTTTTCTTATTTGGTGTCAAAAGTATTTGAACATTAGAAAAAGAGTGTTTGAGATTTAAAAATGTAAGTACAATAAATACTATTCGGGAAATTGACGGACTACAAAACACCACCAAATTGTGTGTGTGTGTGTGTGTGTGTGTGTGTGTGTGTTGTGTGTGTTTGTTGTGTGTTGTGTGTTGTGTGTGTGTGTGTGTGTGTGTGTGTGTGTGTGTGTGTGTGGTTACCGTATATCTTTCACTAAATACAAGTTCAGTTCTTAAGATAATGTTGGATTATTTCATTAGATTTAAACTCAGTCTTTCAGAAGATATGTTGTACACCATCGCTCTCAAAATTTTCATTCAAACTCTCTCCTCCCCCCTCAGCTACAGGATTATTCATTTAGTGTGTTTTTATGCTAAATGTGCAACAAATATTGCTTTAAAATTAATTTCAAATAATAATTTATAATTTATTCACAACATTTTAAAAATAAAGCTTTTTTTTATGTTCCAATGATTTTGTTGCCAAAAAGCGAAAGTTAATAAACTGAAACGCTAGAGTTAAATTGTTATGTGGCAGGTATCACAATAAAAACAGAGCATTTCATTAGTCAAAATGCCAGATCCGTATATTTTAAATGAATAACTTACTTCGGAGGTTTCAGTAACTCAACCAATATAAAAAAAGAATTATTTATTTCACTTTCTATTACAAAGTTAACATAATAAATGGCTAGACAGCCTTTATGTGAACTTGAGATGTGTTAATTTTAAATAAATATATATAAAAGCTATACTATTTTTTTAACATGTTAATAATTTATCTTTCAACAGGAGGGGTGTTGTTAGAAGATAACCCATGGAACTGTAGTTGTGAACTTCTTTGGTTAGGACGATGGCTTAAACGGTGGCTTCGTGAAACATTCCATGTACACAGGCTTAGTATAGAGGGTTCCCTGTACGTTAATGCCATATCTCGGAAGGCAAAGTGTTCAATTCCTGGAACTAACAGCAGTCTTGCAATTGTGGATCTCAGATGGTCAGATGTCGATTGTGAAATAGCAGTAAGCAAAGCATCACGTGTAACTCACCCACAAGCAAAATTGATAAGCCAATTGTTGACCGTGTGTTGGTGTTTTGTTTATTTTGCTCAAACTTTCATCGTGCTATGATGAACGTATGCCAAAACAGAATGTAGGCGGCATATGGTTTTGTATGTAAGGATGTACCGTAGAAGAAAACAAAAAAAATTTGAAATCTTAATTGTGTTGTGTGAATTACTTCACAAACGCTATAAATCTTTCAAAAGTATACGATAAACATATTCCGCAAAAACGGACAAAACATTTAATTTTTAAAAATGAAATTGTACCATGTATATTTTTTTTAAATTATTCGAAAATTCTAACTTTAAATTTAATGAACTTCTTCAATTTGGTGAATTTATATTAAATAAATAAATCTTCCTGAGACTCACAACAATTCTCAATTGAACTAATATATCTTGAAATGAGAGTTTGTTGACAAAATAAATAATTTGAAATTTGTATAGGTAATTCTATTTTTGAGTTGAAGAAAATTAAGAAATATATATATATATATATATATATATGTAATGGTATCAAAAATACTTTCATATTGCATATAATTATGACAGAAAAGTAAAGCTGATATATAAATAATTAACTGCTACAGTAGAAATTGTTAAAAATTTTAATAAATTTTTTACAATATTTTCTTAGACACAATGTTTTTTTTTAGTTTTTGAATCAATATGACCATTAAAGAAGCTAGATAGAACTATGAAACCACCAGATTATAATTTAATAATGTGTGACTTACCTTATTTTTCTAAAGTACAATTCAATTACTTAATATTAGAATGAAAACCGATTTTTTTTTGTTTTTACATACAATATTAAAAATATTCTTAAATGATTGATTTCTATTTTTTAAAAAAAATCAAGTATTTAACCAAGATTTTTTAATAAAATTCAAGTAATCAATTTTTAAAAAAATATCTGAATATTTTTGGTTTGTTTTCAGGGTAAAAAAATATAATAAATAGCAGTTTAAGGAAAAGTTTATAAAATATTAATAATATTGCTTTGAACATATACATTTTGTATGCGGATTCTTTATTGGCGCGAGTATCTACAAGTAAAAAAGTGACACCCAATTCATTATGTGTAAGTAGATTTTAATATTACCAAAATACACAGAAAATTTAATAAAAATTTCCAGTTTGAAGCGATAACTGTAAACTGAATAAAAAGTGGAAACATTATGAGTATAATAAATATAACTTTTGAATAAATTAGGGTTACGTATACTTTGTTCTAGCTGCCTTACCATTTATTTCAAATGTGAATAAAATGATAGCAAATATTATTCATTACTAAGGAAGCGTCCATCCAACGGAGGATCAACTCCATTGCACACACTATACAACTGTTCATAATCATTTCTCAATTGTAAAACTGTAATTTTCTTGCATTGTGCAGTTCTGTTTTATTTCAATATAGTTTAAAAATGAAAAAAAAAATAATTTTCAAGGCTTCATCACCCTATTTTATTTGGCCACCGAATTTGGCAATTTGGAGACCATGTTGGAGACCATATGGATGATTTTGGAAACTACTGGATAAATCTATAACATTACCATCTATGACGCAAGTGGAGTTTTCGAGAAATCTCTTGAAGATGGAGGGGGACCCCTTTGGCACTCCTCTTCAGTTAAATTAAACTTTTTACGACCATTTTTTACTATCTATAACTAATAAATAAATTTATAACAACATCACGAAACAATTTGGCACTTACGTAGTATCGCAACAATTGACAACGTTCAAAGTAACTCGCCAAGATCGCAACTCTAGTTTCGCGTGCGTCGTTTGTTTTGAATAGGTTACCATGTACTTCATGTAATATAATGTCACCAATAAGTTACGATAATACGTAAGAGAACCAAAACCTTTTAAGGAAAGACAGATAAATATTTTTAAACTGGATGACAAAAGCATGGAAATAATAACTAAGAAAATGGCAAAAATTATTATAAAGCAGAAATTTTTGTTTTTTATTTTATTGAATAGAGCTATCTTTTGACTTTACGAAAAATGCTTTTTTTCTACACTACCTACAGGCCACGTTACAATCAATTTTATAAAGTTAGAAAAACCGGAAGTGGGTTTTTGATCTACCAGAAGTGGGCATTTAAACTGTTCAAAATCTATCATGGCGAGTCTGATAACTCAAAATATTAAGAATGTATTTCTATAAAACTTTTTGAACCTGATATTTATGTTATTTCCTAGAGAATGTACTAAAATATTTCTTTTTGTATGAACACTTTTTGAGTTATGGCTTGTTATTTAAATAATGGTCTCATAAAAAGTGTAATATTTCTTATAATGTTTACTCAATCAGCTCTAAAATTTTCAAATTTTAATAAAAAATTAAAATTTTAGTACATTTTCTAGATAAATGCATCTAATGTGTTTTAGTAATACTTTTACTAATATATGATAATTACTTTATTCTCTAACTGCCCTGAAGTTTTCCAAAAATATTGCTAAAATTTCACTTATAATTGTGATTTTTGTGAAATTAAGGTAATTTATTTTAAATATTGTTAGTTAAATAGTAATATTTATTGGTATTGAATCATAAAAGAGCATTTATAATGTTTTAGTATGCTATTTTGTTAAAAAGTACTCTGAACGTGTTCGGATACCTTAATATATAAGAAACATATGTTTATTTACTCTCATATGAAAGAATCAAGAATTTTTAATAAACGATTATCAACAAATCTACCCTAGAATTACTTTCATCTCTATTTGGTACTCATTATTCCACTTACTTCTAAGTACATTTAGAGCGGCTTGTCTAGGGCGAAAAAATTATTTTTTAAAGAAAACTTGAAATTTCGTAAGATCTAATAATATTTACAAAAATAATACTATAATTGCATTTATCGTAACGTGAAAATGAAGAAGAAAAAAACACTACGGGAATACTCACTGAATAAAATTCTTTTGAAAAATGTGTCATTTTCAAAACATCTCTCATAAAGTTTCTATTTCAATGAACATTTTCATAGAAAAAGATGTAGTTTTTTTAATTTTGTTTTATTTAACAAGTTAGTCTCCAAATTTTATTTGAAGATAGATAACAATGCAGATGCGTAATGATCCACACTGGGTAAAACCAATAAAGCGACAGAGCTTAAGACTAAGAATTGTAAGGCAATAAAAATAGACACACAAGTAAAAATTTGCAGATAAAACCAATAAATTAGTGTGCAAGTTCAATTTAAAATTTTAGTAGCATGACAAGAAGTGTGCAGTAGCATCTTTCGCAGCAAAGGGTAGGATCCCAGGTAACGGATCATTTTCCACTCTTCTGAAAAAATATAGTTTTAGAGGAAAACAACACCTTTTATACACAGCTACACCAATAAAATATCATTTGAAAAAGTAATTATATTATATTTATATGTAGTTAATAATGATACATCATACACAAAGCAATAGATAGAAATATAAAATGTAGTTTAGATAAAATATAAGATAGCTTCAACATTTAAGAGGCAAGAAAGATTTAGTCACTAAAGATTAAAATAGTTATCGTAAAATATCCGGCGTATAACGCGCGCTGCCGTATAACGCGCACATACACTTAAGCTGCAATTTTTCATTTTTAGATATATTCGCTGTATAGCGTACACCTCCCCCCCCTTTTTTTTTTAACGAAGAAACCTGAAATGTACGCGAGCAATGCTCTTCTGTTTTGAAGTCTTTTATTTAAGGTGTTATTTCAAGCTTTACAAAAAAAAAACAGTTCCTTCTAGAACCACAACCATTTATGTTGTTACAGAAAATCATTTCTTTTAAGTAAACAATACTTTGATGCATGTAGAAGTCTATTTATTTTTTCTTATGCTCAACTTTTTTAAATTTTTAAGGGGAGTTGGAAAGGTAAAATTTTTTTAAAATTTGAAATTCAGGTTATTGCATCATTTTTAAATTCTTCAGCTCATTACCTTTCCAAAAATACCTCATTTTTATCTCTAGCTTAATTAGAAGTGCTAAAATTTTGTTTTTAAAGAATCGTCTAAACGCGAATCACCGATTTAAATGGACAGAAAAAGGTAAACATTGCACTTTCTCTTGGGTCAGCTTGAAGATTGACGTCATTTTTAAAAATTTCTTTAGGGCATGTTATGAAACGGATGGGATCTCGCCTCCGACGTTTAAAAGCAAAAATGAGGGGCAAAAATTATCAGATGGAAAGCATTATGTGGCAAAAATAGATTAACAGAAGCAACTATTGATCAATTGCAAACATATTATGGTCTTGCATTCGAAGAAATTTATCAAATGAAAGTGTATGAAACAAGCTATATGGGCATATTTCTTCACAAAATATCTACGGATAAAAATCCACAGCATGGATTTTGTCCATCAGGTCTTGACACATGGTGTCAGTGTAAGAAGGCTCAATTGGAAAATAAACTTTATCTCCACAAACATAAACTTCCAGTTGCTGTTGTTGAAGCCATTAGGCCTATTTTTAGGGACCTTTCGGATCCAGAATTATTGAAAAAGTGCTTGCATGGAAGCACGCAGAATCCGAATGAAAGCATTAATAATGTTATTTGGTCTCGTGTCCCCAAAAGACATTTGTGCACATAGAAACACTTTCCTTTGGTACATATGATGCTATTGCATCCTTTAATAAAGGGAATGCAACAAAGCTGGATATTTTAAAAAAACTTAACATAGAGCGAGGATATTATGCGACATGCTGCATGGAACATCTCGACAAAGAGAGCAGTACAAGGGTAAGATATGCCAATTTACAGAAAACTAAGGAGACTAGAAAAGTAAAAAGACTTAAAAGAATGAAACAAGAAGATGAAAATTTAAAAAATGCTGAAAATTTGGAATATGGAGCTGGAATGTTTTGATAAGGTAACTTTTTTTTTATAAAAATGTGTTTTTCTCAAAATGTCACTTTTGAAGGTTCGATGTACCTTTTCTCAGAAAGTATATATCTTATGTCAACAAAACTTACATGACACATTCTTTATAAATTCTAGTATATATTGAAATGAGCTTTTAGCAAAATTTTGTATACATTTTTTTTTTACAATTTTTTTTCTGTCGAAAAACACTGTTTTCTCACTATGCATCAAATAAAAAAAATATTCGAGAAAAACTAATAGAAATTTCAAAAAAAGCTCATTTCAGTATAATATTAGATGTATGCTTAACTTGCAAAAAAAATTGGGAATTGTATTTCCAACAGGGTTTTAGAAAAGGTACATTGAAAAAGCCCTTTTTTACATTATCAGTATAGAGCGTTCCGATACCATTTAAAGCACTTCGTTTCTATAGCCTACGTATAGAACGCGCCCGTAAGTTTCAATCTCATTTTTTTGTGTTAGAAGTGCGCATTATACGCTGGATTTTACCGTAATTGAAATTAAGGAAACAACATAGATATAGATGCTTCTCTGTACTTATTAACATGCAGAATGAAGGCTGTATGTTAATAAGTTATTATTAACAGTTACTAGCTAGTTTTATGGTTATAGCTTATATTCCCTCTTTCTGTTGGAAATCTTGTGGAATATAATGGATAGAAGTTTTAAGTCTATGAGCGTGTTTCGTGACGAAACTTTCGTAATAATCGAATTTTCAAAAACCTGCAATTTTAATAATAAAATATTGAATTAAATGGGTTTTTTTTAAATATATTATTTAAATTTTTTATTCTTCCTGTCGCCCAATTCCTCTGACTCAAATGGCTATAAAAAATTTAATTACAAATTGAAATATTTCTTAACTTATTGCAAAATATCTACAAACTACTAGATATCTATTTGTTGGCAATTTTTATTCATACGTTTATATCTCATAATTGGCAATACATGGATTAATGATTCCAAGATTCGGAAACCCAAATCAACTAAAACTCAATTAAATACTAACCTGTTTCTTAGAAATAACTTTTTAAAGAAAAATTTTCAGTATAGAACTGATAATTTTCACATTATATTATGTTTAAGACATTCTTGTTTTAGCACTTTTAAGAACCTGATATATAGATTTTTGGAAAAAATTGACTAATACCAAAGAAAGAATTAACTTTTTAGTTAAGGACTGAAATGTTTGTATATATAACGAGGAAAACACTTTTATTATTATAACTTTATTTTAGCTAGAATTCTTGAATGCTTGTTAAAAATTCAGGATAATATAAGTAATAGTTAATAAATAAAATATAATACAAATAATTAAAAGTATGCAGAATAATTCATGCAATACATCAAAAAGGCTTGGAATATGAGTGCATATGTTTTTAACAATACATTAATTAAATTATGCAATTTTAGCTTTCGATAAGAAAAAAGTTTCTGAAATAATGCTTTTTTTATAATTGCTTTATTATATTAATGAAATGAAAAAAGACAATTCCCATGTATTTTATTACATGTGTAACATTCCATCATAACTCTTCATGGGTAGTTAATATTTAAAATGCCTAAAAAACCTATTTTTCTTAATTTTATTTCAAAAATTTGAAGACTCCTTTTCTCCTATTTAGATAATTAAATATACCCTATGATGTTTATAACGATTCAAAATAATCTCAAGAGATCTAAAATATTAAATCAAGTTAAAAGATTATTTACGCTTAAAAATATAAAAGTAATTTATTCTTAATTTATTAACTAATTCATTTCATCTTTCTTACTTTTCCAACACTTTATTGCAAATCAGGAAAGTATTTGAACCGCCATGCATTTGATTTGTTTTCCCTTAAGTATACATATCTTGTTTCTATTTTCAATTTACTTCTTTTCCCTTTTTTGTCACTTTCACTGAACCTTACAAAATCTTCCTAATGAACCTTTTAATTATTCGCGAACTAGGAATTCGAATTACATTGGTAAAACTAATCAAATTACAGTAACAAAGCAACTTAGAGTAGAAGACTAATACTTTTAATTAAAAATATTCGAGAGCGAAAACTGTTT
>BMAO01035050.1:0-32840 GCA_019973975.1 Trichonephila clavata
AATATTTATCGAAACAATTTATACTTTTTTCCTGTATATCCCAAATTGAATAGAACTTAACTATAACGGTTAAGTAATTTAAAGAATTAAAGCGATAAATGTAGTTAATGAAATAAAACAAAATAGAAGCTATATTGTTTATTCAGGTCTAAAAACAGTTTTGTAAAATGCAAGTACACCAGAAATTGAAGCATAAAATAATGGTTTTTGTGCATATTATTGTACGAAAGTCAAGGCATTTCAGAAATCAAAATGTAAAATAGCATAGATTACATTATTTTACTCACTGAAAATCTAATAAGAGTTTGATTGCTATATGACCATTACCCAACTAAAAATTGACCATTTTATAAAAGTTTGCTGTTGATGCACATATTTTTCGTACCGCCGATATATCTTTAAATATAGTATAAAAATTATATTAGCACGCAAAAAACTTTAAAAATCCAGAACTTATTTCTTATATACTATAGAAATGTATTTACTATGTTTTGTGCGTCGCAAATTTTTCTATATTAAATATATCTGAAACCATAAATTTTATAAAAACTTGAACTAAATATTTTTCGTATTTCTAGCAAAACTTCATGAAAAATCTTTATATGGCTTAAGAAATGCCAACATATCTTTAGTTTACTTTTAAACTGTATATTTTATTACACATGCTTGGCAATTTATTAAAAACTTTGAAAATCTTGATTATAGGCAATATATTTCATACAAGAGTTTGGCCTTTTTTACTTATTGAAATGCTAATTTTTTTTTATTTAGTTCTGATTTTAATATATTGTTGAATATCTGTAGAAAATTAACCGAATCAAAAATAAAATTACTGTGGGAGATATGACATTTGTTCTTATTTCATTGATTGCAAATTTACTAAATTTAGCTTTACATTAGAGATTCGAAGTCTTTAAAATAAAACATACTCTTTGAAAAATATTAGTGAAAATAGAATCCTCTATTTATTCAATCACAATAAATTTTTCAGTACTACGGTTTATCTCTTTATACCAATAGTTCTCTGGAATGTGTTCTTACGCGTAACCTCAAATCTGATGCTCCCCATAAAAATGTCCAAGTAGCAATTTTGAGGAATATTGTAGCTGCTCAATCTGAAGCTGTATGCGTAATACGCATAATGAACCCTTGGCTTATATTGTCCTTTTACTACCGTATTCAGGTTCTTAGCATTAATCTTTAATGAGTGTGTGTGTAAGCGTGTAACTGAACTTTACTAATTTATCAGTATATTTGAATTTGTTTTCGTATATTTCAATAAATTTTATTAAAGTAACATTTGTATCTTGTTTTAAAACGAATGCTCCTTGCAGTTGCAAATTAGGAACCGATTTTTAACTCTAAAAGTTCAACTGTTAAGTATCAAACTCTAAACCTTTGAATTTTTTTTTATTTTCCTTTCCTCTTTAATATTAAATTTTCCCTATTTATAAAATTACAGGGTTCCTTCAAGTCAAACATATTTATGTACTTAAATTATAAATTGCAATAAACAGGTATTAAAATATAGAAATAATGTGGTTAAATTTGAACATACTTGCATGCATCGCATTCGATTATTTGAATAAATATGAATGATATAAAATGTGAATATGATACGAAAACATAATATTACTGTACCATAAAACATTTTTCAACAATTCAATTACAACAATCATTTGCATTATTAATACAAAAATAAAGCCTTTTAAAAATACTGTTTAGTAACAGCTTTTTCAGCGGTTTTGTCCATTTCTAAAAGGGAGTAGTTGGACATTTAATATCTTAAACAATTTACAATATATATAGAAAAAAAATAGAGAGAAAAGAAATTAAAAACTAAAATACTGTAAATGTTACAATATGTTTCATTACACTAAATTCTGTTAGAATATGTGGAGATTTTGGTTTCATATAATAGTACAAACAATAACTTATAAATAGAAAATACGAACCATTTTAACTGTATTAAGTATAAACAGAAGGGGGCTAATCCGAGTAAATAAAATATATACAAAATTCAATTTTTATCTCGTATTCCAAGACAAAATAAAGAAATTGATTATGTTGAAGCAAATTGAAATCCAGATTACTAAGTAATATTTCATTTCCTTTACACCGTACATAAAAACGCATAAAAGGTTTGATTTTAAATTATCAAGACAATTGCAGGAATAAGGGAAGCAGAGAGTGATAGTTATTTTCCCGAATATTTTTTAAGAATCCCTTGTCAACAATTTCTTATATCTGTAACACTTTCTTTGCTTATTTCTTGCTTTTTTGCATCGTGTTTCATTGAATTCCTTCTCTCTTCTTCTCTTATAGACCTCACCAGAGCAAGAATATTGGCCGTTCCCAAACCCTTGGCTCCAATGCGTTCGATTACTTCGAAAAAGAATGTTTTCTTGTCGAACAATGGTTGTGAAAAAATCTGCATTAGGTATTTCCTGAAAGAATTAAGGGATATTAGAATTTGAATGCATAAAGTATTTAAGAGAGAAGTACAAATTCTTACAAATATTTACTTTGCTTTTTCTCTGCTTTCTGGTGATCCACCACTATCATCTTCATTATCAAGCAAAATGCCAAGTCTTGAGAGAGCATCCAAATCTTGCTTCAAAACAGAAATCTTTTCATGTTTCCTCAGCTTTAAAAAAGAAATAACATTCATGTATTTTTTATTAAAAGATAAAATTTTAAGTATACAAAAATACTGTTTTAAGATTTAAGGCAGCATAATTTAAATCCATTCGCAAAAAAGAGAATCACTTTACTTTCTACAACATTTGTTTATAAAGTGTATACGAGGTAGGATTTAAAAGCTCCCGGACTGAGTCGATAACTTAAATACCAATTAAGGGGTCTCAGGGGTGTTAATTTTGTCTCGAAGAAGTGAAAATATTAACAATTTAAAACAGTATACTTCTTTTAAATTAACATTAAATAATTTGAATGTTTTAAACGTTATTTACAAAGGGTTATGGTTTCAAAAAAGTACAAAATGTTTGAAATGTAATCATAATTTTATAAGCATATGCATACAAGAAATAATTTAGAAAATGTTTAAGTAATTTTTGAGTAGCACACGCTATTTTCTAAAATAGTAGCCTTTGATGCATAAAACTTCATAGAATTATAAAATGTATCACATTCTAGTAAATTAAGAATAATATATCTTTTATATTTCAAAATATTTGAAAAATATTGGAATTTTTTTTTAAATAAAATTTATTGTTCTATTTAAAATTACTACGGTGTATTAAGGATACATTTAAATTTATAAATCAACTTATTGCTAGTAATTAAAGCTATTACTTTTTAAAATAGCATGCGCAACGTAACACTTAATATTTCTTATAGTAATTTCTTATTTTCATATGGTTATAATTTTTAAAATTCTGATTATATTTTAAACATTTTACACTTTTCTGAAGCCCCATTCCTTTATAAATAATGTGTAAAAGATTCGAATTATTTAATTTTAATTTCAAAGTTATATGTATTTGAATATTGTTTATATTTTCAGCCCACCAGACCCTGAGACTCCTTAAATTGCTGAAGCACATTCTCCTTTGGAATAAGTCCCTTTAGCAACAACACACTTTGGCCATCGCTTCTAAAGGTCATCGGAACATTTCCGGGATCCATTTTTAGCCATGTTCTTTAATTCACTATGTGATTAACTTTTAATTTCGTCTACAGATTGCAATAGACGACCCTGAAAGTGACGTACCAGTTCTAGAAATATTCTGAAGTGGCAGGGGATGAAATCAGGGGAGTAAGAAGGATGCAGCAAAACAGTTTTTGTTTTTCCCCGTCACTGTTTGAAGCCTGTTAAGTACCGCCACAGAGTGAGTGAATATTAACGTCGCACTGTCTTAGCAACACGAGGACTTTGGGCGACGGTCCGCGTAATTTTGAATCATGGTCAAGTGACGCGGACGACACCCGAGCTGGCACCCCCTCTCCTAACTACCATACCAACGGGAGGACGTTTGAGCTCTCGACAAATTTAACGTGCATCACTCTCCTACATGGTGGGTCTTCAGTGGTACTGGACTCGAACTCATGTCACACCAGCCATGATCCGATACCTTGACCACTTGGCTACCACGGTCACGTACCGCCACAGAAACCTTTTCAATGCTTTCAGCGGTGTGGGAAGTCAGCGGACGCCCGCAGCGTTCGTCGTCTTTGAGACTTTACATGCTTACGTTCATGATAATGCATCATTGCTGTACATATGCTTCATTTCGTTAGTCTCCGTAACACTCTGCAAAATACACTTTCTACAAAATTTGATATTCATTCTCTGTGCTCTACAAACTTCATTTCTTTCAATTGCTGGTTGCTAAATGCTTCCGTTTACAAAATTTGACGCCATGCCGAGCCACTGACCACTTGATTCAAGAGAAATAACTTAGAAAAGGAGAAGGACGCGGTAGCACCGAAACGTTATCGCAGTCTCTCTACTGCAAAAAATTTTCACATTATAGGCTCAGTCCGGGATTTTTTAATCCTACCTTGTATATAAGCCACTCGATCAAAATATGAACATATTTGTATTTCTTGTTTTTTTGTATAAATGTAAGAAAATGTATCTAGTTTTTTTTCGAATATTGTTTTTCTTTTTACTTCTGTTGCGCCCTCTAGTGACCGCTGTATGAAACCTACTGTTGTAAAGAGACTCGAGCTGTTCAAAGGTAACAGAGCACATATGTAACGAGCCGAGAAAGCGGAATGCGTTGTGTAGCGGTTGTAAACAGTAGTTTAGTACAAAAATTCAAACTTGTAAATAAACGTTCAGTTGCTTACCAAAAAGAAACCTCTTAGCAGTCAAATTCACAAGAGCCTCTCATTAAATTAATAACGATCATGAATCTAAGTAAACCATAACTTCTGTTTTGAGATATGGAATTGGTCCCATGCACTCACATTTCATGATTGTCATGAACTGTGCGGTTAAAATTGCTTTGAATGATTTTTCAACCTCATGTCCAACCGAGTGGAATATATTAGTAGTTTTCTTCTGCAACAAAAGGTATTTTGCTCATAAATGACAGAAAATAAATATGTGTTTAATTATTCATGGTAATCAATTGCATTTATTGTTTAGAAATTCTGCTTCTATCTGAGCGATTAAATTTGTGAGTTGTGTTCCTGCCTATATAGAAAATTTGTCTGCATATAACAGGTAATTATGTGCTAACGTGTCAGACTTAAAGAATTATGAAAATATAATTCATATTTTTACAAATCTCATTCTGTTAAACTAATGCAATCTTTCAGCAACAGGAATAAAAATTAATACTATTAAAAACTCGATTAATTTATTAAAATCACACTTGGCAACTTCATGAGAATTATTGGTGATGGGGCTCGTAATTTGGAGATTCAGTCAAGTTACGAGGAGGACATTTGAGCTGGTGCCCTACTTTACCAACTTCCATACAACACCAACGTGATCGACAGATTTAACGCGTATCAGCCCCTCTTCACGAAGGGTCTCTAGTGACACCAGAATTTGAACCCAGGATCAAGAACAACACCGACCACGAGCCGCATAGCTATTGTGCAGTGGCGTATCGTACACCCCCGCATTGAGGAGTAGGGCTTGCAATCCCGTGTCGTATTTTCAATCCCGAGATTGAGGGATTACATTATCCAAGTGAGTGAGAGAATATTAACGTCGCACTGATTAGCAACACGAGGGCTTTTGGCGACGGTCCGCGTAATTTTGAACCATGGTCAAGTGACGCGGACGACACCTGAGCTGGCACCCCCTCTCCTAGCTACCACACCACACCAACGGAGGACGTTTGAGCTCTCGACAGATTTAACGTGCATCGCTCCCTACCGGTGGATCTTTAGTGGTACTGGATCGAACCCATGACATGCTAGCCATGATCCGATGCCTAGACACTCGGCCACGCGGCCGCTTACATTATCCAAATCCCGGGATTAGGATTGGACTATTTATTAAAAATACTTTCGTATCAGTATTGTTGAAATTGCATAATAAACCGAAAATATAATTGAAAATTGATTTAATATTATTTTAATGAAACAAATAAAAAATTAATTCATAAAACAAATAAAAATAGTACATAAAATTTTTTTTAAAAACGCATTTCTTCATTTTTTGCGTTTTTGTAAATAAGCTGATAAAAAACAGCTCCTCCAGCCTTTCATCATTGGAACGGCTTCTATTTTTGTTACACATTGTCCTGCCGAAGAAAATGCACGTTCGGATTCTTTACTAGTAGGTATTATCGTCATTAAATAGGAGTATGTTCTTTTCAGGTAATCACCACGTCTCCCTCCATTTAAAAAAAAGATTTCTTTTTGAATCTTTAATGACAGTGTCTCAAATCTAATAGACTGCATTGGTGCATATACCACTTTGATAACCATTTAGTTCTGCTACACTTAATTTTGTATATAAATTGATCCCGTTATTGAATCAGAATGAGAATCAATTTCAAGTTTTACCTTATTTGAAATTGAAGGTCCAATTGCATGAGCTGTTAGTAATGCAATGGGATTTGAAGTGTATCAAGTCTTCCAAGGAGGTCCGCTATTAATTAAAGGTATTTAATTGAAGAAGCTGTGACAAAATATATTCTTGTGATGTTGCGTATATTGTGTAAGCATTGCAGTGAGCCACTTAGATCATTGCGATGTTCTCCCATACTGTACATATATTTTTACATAGAGCACTTATAATTGTGCAAAAAAAATTCTACGTACATATTTCCTAAGCAGAATATAAATTTTTAAAAAATTAAATTCATAGAAAATTTGAGAAAAAAAAATTTTTAAACATAATTTAAACAAAAATTAAATTCCAGAATTAGTTATAATCCCAGGATTTCGGGATTGGAAAAAACGCCGGGATCCCGGGGTTTCGGAATTCCGGGGCTGAAAACCCTCTAGATATCTTCCAAAATCCTAAATTTCTCTGCCCAAGTTAGCCGACATTGGGCATCCTGAGGGTGGGAGAAATGTCCGTTTTCTGACCCCACTCGCGATGGGGAGAAAGTTACAGAAGAAAAACAAGAGAAAACATATCAAATTTCACGGTTTAATATATACACCCGCCTCGAACCCTTCAAGGTTCAACACACGTAAGAAAACAAACGTATACAGTACAAAAAAAGTAAATAAGATACATTAAATGTAATACCAGATTCACAATACTTTGGGGAAAAAATTTCAAAATATAATTCCGACAAAAACTAAATCCCGGGATTTGAAAAAACCAATGGGATCCCGGGGCTGCAAACCTTATTGTGGAGGGAGGACGGGATTCTCAAAGGCCTAAAGCCTGACTGACAACAAGTACAGTATCCTTTGTAAGATCTGTCTTGGGGCCCAAAGCCTGACTTTGCAGGGGGAGGGCTAGTATTTTGCGTTATGCCACTGTGGACACATTAAAAGCTCAAAAGAAAGTTAATGGGATGATTTACTTAAAATAGTTTAAAAATCTTCATCGTGAACATTTTTTTTAATTCCTACTATTAGTTCACACTCCATATATATATTTGTTCAAACTTTCAATCGTTAATAAAATACTTTCTATTCATCCATTCAAGTTCAAAGACATTTTTTAAAACTTTTAGTGGATACTTGATTTAATACAGTTTTAAAATATTAATTCATTAATAAAATTAAAAATGAATAAATAATAACAAAAATAATAGTCCAGCAGTATATATAAAAGGAAAATCGTTCATTGTGTCCCTTTAGCTCAATGGATAGCTCGTGGGACTTCTAATCCAAAGGTCGTAGGTTCGAATCCCACCTGTGATGGCCTAATTTCTGTGCGAATCTCATTTTTTACTATACTATTTTATTAGAATAATTAAATTTAATGAATAAATAGTAACAAAAAAAAAATAGTTCAAAACCATGTATACAAAGGAAAATGGAAAAATTGCAAAGAAAATAGTTTTTCTATTTTGTTACTTTATATTGTGATTCTGTCATGGATATATACATATTTTTATTATAACCATTTAATAAAAACTAACTAAACTAAAGTTTTTATTTTTTGACCCAAGTAGGAATTGACTTAAAAAAAATTTTTGTATAACTTATTTATTTGTACTTTGTCTTAAATTTATATTATATATATGTAGCTTACATTTCAAATTCGGGAGAATTGATGAAAATTAATGTATTACAAACCTCTTCATAATAGGCCATAGGTGGTTTTCGAAATTGAACACCTCTTTTCTGTAAAGTAGATACTGTTTTCGTGATTGTCATAGTATTCAGTGCCACATGCTCGATGCCCTCATTCTGATGATCGTTTAGGTAAGCTTGGACGTTACAGTTGACTGTAAAAAGAATTAAATTGTTGAGTTATAAAAATGAAAAATTTTCAAATGAATCAATCAGTAAAGGTATAAAATATTAAACTTCTCTTAAGGCCAAATTATTCTCCATGTCATATTTTCAAATTTAATTTCAGTTTACATTTGAAATGCTAGTCAAAATAGTTTAATGATATCCTGAAGCAAATATCTGACAATAGAATCTCAATCAGAATATCAGACTTGATACTTGAAGCAAATTTTTTTATGTATATTAAAATTCGCAAAAATTTTAAATTATGCAATGTATCGGAAAATGCAAATTATGAGAAATGTTAATTTAACAATGCTAATTTTGGTTTCACAAATTTAATGTTTTATATACATTGAGAAAATTCAAAGCAATTTATGTAAATTTAAGTATTTAATGGAAACTTCCTTTTTTTAACGACAAAATTAGGCTTTCGTTAATTGAAATTAAATGAAAATTAATGTCGTTCGAATATACTATTGAGTAAAAAACACGAAGCATCATGAAGAAAGTGACTTATCAAAATTGAATCAGTAAAAATCATACAGAAAACGAAATGAAAATTTAGAAATATAGGACATTAATAGCTGAAAAATGACTATTGCATGTTTAAACAGTATATTTAGTTGCCCCCTCCCTAGCAGTGACGACTGCTTGTATACATCGATGCAAGATCTGATGAAGTTGCAAATATCAGCCGATACATTCTGTCAGACATTCATCAATTTTTACTTCGAATACGAGACAGTTTTAAATGCTCAATTCTATACATTATACATCTTCGATTGGAGAAAGGTCAAGTTACATTGCTGGTCATTGAATGAGACAGTCCAAAGGCATCGAGAGCCTGATATCTCTATGTAAAAGGGTCTAGGGATAACATGTTATGAAATGCAACGCAACCAGTCATAGGATTTCCTCAAATCGTTGAGCTTATTAAAGGTATACTTAGGCTTGTTGCCTCGTAAAATAGCTTTAAAAACCAACACTCTGGTTTTGTTTTACCACCTTTGTCTTACAGGATTGTATATGACTTTGTAAAATACACTGGATGCAACCCCTTCCGTGGACCTCTTTACATACAGATCCGATGATCTATTCTCAAGATGAAACAATTTATCCCTGAGCATTATGCAACGCCATTTTATTGACAGCTACATTGATCGGTTTCAACACCAATCTAGTATGTTGATGCAAGACTAATGCGAGGATAACATGATGCAGTCAAGCACTTAAGATGGTATGAAAGAAGATTTAACATTTTAGATAGAAGACAATGATACAATTAAGGCACACAATTCAATTTTGTCTCGCTTTTATACACCTTCGTCTTCATTCTTTACTGCAACAATTGCTGCCAGCAGCTTTACTTATGGTTCAGGTGACTCCCTATTACAACCTAGATTCACGCTTACAATCACATTTGAAGTCTTCCAATTAGCTATAAGGACTACGACAACATAATGTCAGTGCAACGCCGACAATAAGAAAATAAACATTCAGAGATACTTCCATTTACTGGGCAATGCTAATTGTGCATTAAAAACGAGTGCTCCGACAGAAGTTAAGGAGGTAGGTTTATGAATTTCGGCCCCCAAACACATTTTTCACTTTTCCCATTTTAATAAAATATGAATTTCTACGCTTCTAATGGTGCAAAAATTATTCTGCATGCAATAGAAGCATTTTAAATAATTTTTGAAAACGTTTTACCACCCTGTCAAAGTCTACTAAATCCAATACTAAAAAATCCATTTTTCTCAAAACTAGCATTTTTACCATATAAGGAACATTTGTTCTAAACTAATGCATTTAACAGCTTATAACTTTGCATAATTAATAATTAGACTAATACATACTTTAATCGAGGGATTTTTTCAAAAAAATATCCCGACTTAATTTATAGCATTAAATATCACGAAATTTTACTGTTTTTGAAGAAAAAAACAGATTTGTACTGAATTATTTTTTTTGAATAACTAGACATCCTATCCATAAAATCGCTGATTAAAGTATGTATTATGGTTCAAAGAATATTCAATAAAAGAAATTGGAGATTTTTATTCAATAGAATGTTTATAAATGTTCCTTAAAAATACCTATTTTTAACATTACTGAGATACAGATCCTGTTTCACGTTAATCTACCCCCTTAATGTTAATTGACCTTGAAAAATTTAATTGTTTGTATATTTAATACAAAAACATCTATATTTAAAATTTGGAGATAAATAGGGTTGTTTTCTACTAAGGTTTATGGAAAGCTTTTGCCAAAATAGAATTTCTAAAAAAATTTCAAGATTTGCATAATTTTGAAAACTTTTTATAAAGCTATTTATTCAACTTAAAAGTAATGCTCAAAATTAGCTCTAGTTATTAAAAAACGATAAAACTTATTCAAATTTATCTGTACAGGTTTTGGAAACTAAAGAACACTATATTTCACTTTGAAATAATTTGATTATTTTACATAAAAAAAAATACTTGAATTACTTTTTAGAATTTGAGACATTTCATTTAATCGCATACTATTAACCAAATGAAGGTAAACTCATGTTTGCTTACTTGCTGAATACTTATCGAAATAACTTACTTTGTCCTTTTAAACTTTCAACAACGACCAACATCATGGCATCAGGGCTGTTTTCTTTTGTTCTGTAGGATAATCCAGTTTCTGAACACCAGTAATATTTCATCGCTCTTAGCCTTAATCCCACATCCTCGCTTAAAATCAAGCCATTAATTCTTTCGTCATCGTTGCTAAAAGTAAAATTTACAAAAAAAATTATGGATTAAATACTTTTTAATTTCTATATACATTTGGATTACAGATGTAAATTAATCCTTTTTGCTCCTAATTTAAGGTCAAAAATCAAAGTCTGATTAAAAAATGCAGGTTAATAATTCTTATAGTATTTCTATACAAGGCGTACACATACAATTTGAGAAATAACTTTCGTAACTTTATCATTTTTCAAGTGTATTTATATTATTCTTGAAAATGACGAGGTCAAAATTTCAATTCATAGTTAAATATAAAATTTATGCAAGTGATTTTAAATTAAGTTAAAAGGAAAATTGTGAGTTAAGTGATGAAATTTTTCTCTAAAAAGAGATCCACTCCAAGCCCTTTTATTTGTGATATTAAGAAATTATCACGATATTTCAGAGCCCCCACCCAATTTACAATATTTTTTGTATACTAAAATTAAATATTTTGGCTTTCAGTCTAAATATGAATAGCATAAAACATGCTGCATGCAAAAACTTAGACGTTAAATGATTTTTCCTCTATGAGAAGTAATTGACGTAATCAAATTTGACACAAAAATCCCTAGATAGCTAGAAAATAATACGACTTAAACAATTCTTTCATATAATTTATAATTTTGCATTATTTTTCCCAATCAATACTTTGCTTATATTTAGCTTTTGGTGGACGATTGCAATTTAATATTTTAGAAAATCACCTCAGACTCAACAGAAATGAAGAATTCCCATATCTTAAATCCAGTAATCTACGTCACATTAAAATTGCACTTGAAACAATTGGTGAAAAGTTTTAAAACTACAATAAAATAAAAAAGTAGCATCAGCTTAAGTATTGTCAATTACTGATATGATTTAAGATATTTTAAACCAGATTAATCGTGTAGAAAAACCTTCTGTCTTTGATGTAATCATGAATTTGATGTTTGCAATGTTTTTGGTAATCAAATATTTAAACGAAAAACCTTAATCCCTACATATCAATTAGTTATGTACAGTGGTGCCACAATATACGCAACTTTGAAATAAACCCAGCTTGTTATACGTCTCTCTTAAGCCTTTTCCTATGTTTAGATTTTATAATTTCTATACATAAAACTAAGTTACAGCGGCATATTTGCCATTTTTATTCAAGAAAAAAAAAAGACTGATTCCCGTTGATTAACATGATTAGAGCTTGATTCCATTTCTTAGTATCTGTGACCGATTAGTCATTCTACAAAAATACATTTGCATTTTTCATTTCATCTAAATTGTTCCAACTTAAATTTAAATTAAAAAGGGAATTATTAATAGAATGAAGTTCTATGATGAACGACTGTTGCTTAGAAACTGAAAACAAATGTAGTACTGAAATAAGTTATACTCATTATAAATGACACTTTGTTACCTCTCATTCAATATATGTAAACTATTCGTTTTGATTGTAAAATAAGTTCCTCAACCTATTGATTCTAATGTCATTTGTCTCCATAGTAATTAAAAACTCTCAATGAAATATTATGAACTGGTTTCATTAATCCTGATTATTGAGCGAGTGAATATTAACGTCGCACTGTTCAGCTACACAAGAGTTTTTGACGACGAACCTCTTAATTTTGAACCAAGGTCAAGTGACCAGGATGAGGCTTGAGATGGCATCCCTCTCCTAACTACCACACCACACCAACGGGAGGACGTTTGAGCTCTCGACAGATTTCGCGAGCATCGCTCCCCTCCCTGCACGGTGGGTCTTTAGTGGTACTGGGCTCGAACTCATGACACCCCAACCGCGATCGATACCTTGACCACTTTGCTACCGCGACCACATCCTGATTACGGAGTGATTTTGGGTTTATTGGCGCAAGAGCCGATTTCGGCTATACTGCGCTAAACATTTGTTTTAATATCTGTGGTCTAGACGGGAAGAGAGAAAGAATGAATTGAATGACAAGAAAGAGGGTCTAAAATATAGAAGGATCACTAGGGTACCCCGGGTTCGTGAAGCCCGTGTTTACCAAAGACAGTAAACCCGTGGGAAAAGGAAAAGATCACTAGGGCACCTCGGGATTGTGACACCGTACTCACCTAAAGGTGAATTAAAAAATTCGACTGTTTGAGTAAGGGGTATGTGATTTCTTTACTTAGTCTTATTTAAAGGCACTTGAAATATCTCGAAATAATTTGATAACTTTGCTTAATTTGAATAGAAGGGTGGATTGAAACTTTCCAGAATTTCAAAACCTAACTAAACGGAAAAGATGTTCTACGATGTACAGATGAAGGGGGAAATAAAATTAAGTTTTTTGTTCAGCACTGTTACAAGGGAATGAAGATTAGGTATTTGAACTTTTTATGGTAAAAATTCAAAGTAACTTTTTGTAAAAAGGAAACAGGCATTTTAATTAGTTTCAACATTTATTGCGATGAGGTACCATACACCAAATAATGACAAGAAATAAACCATCAGGTTTATTTAAAAGCTTCTTGGCTGTAAATATTAAAAACTACTATTGAAATTACAGTACACGATTAAACAGAAGACGAGGAAAAGCTCAAATCGGACAGATTTGAAGGTGGAGAAAGAGCTGAGCTATGAAATATTGCATTGTTACATTGCACTACTCAGTACTCGCTAACCAATAATCATTGCTTTTAATTAGTTAAATACGTTTAACGAAAAAACGCTTAGAGCAAAATATCGGTTAAAACGAAATACTACAACGTGTGAAATGAAAAAGGTGGTTTCGCATTATTTTTCCGTGTATTGGACTGTTCTACTGCAACGAATTCTTCCTATGATATAGTAAATAATGTGTGTACAACCCCATTTATGACAAAGACATTTTGAAGTTTGTTCAAAGCTCAAGAAATATCACGGAGGCAGATTCCTACGACGAAAATAAAGTGAATACAGATCATGTTCCCATGTCATTCTAAACAAGTAATATGAAAAGTATGCCCAGTTATTTAGACCCACATCCCAATGGTAAAAGGAAAAGCAAAATGACGACATCCAGCAATTTGATGCAAAGAAAAATGTCATATTGTTTCCAAGATCCACTTTAATGGGCAATATAATTCAACCCTATGTATTTAGTACAAATTTTATTATATTTTAAATAAGCTACTAACTGTCTTTACGAAATTATAAATCTAGAACAGATTTTCTATACCTCAATAAAAAAAAAGACTCGAAACTCAAAGAAGTCTGCTTCGCAAGACATTACATATACATAAAGTCCGTTAAATATACATAAAGTTTTCATCTAGTAATTTTGCGTCTTGACCGAACAAAAATAAGACTAGCTTTATACAAGCATTTAAAAATTTTGGTTAAATTAATAGTGCAGCAGCATTTTTAATTTAGTCGACTGGATGCAAGAATATAGCGAACAAATGATTTTTCAAATGATTCCCCGCCCCCCATAAGAAACAGGAATCCTCTTTGTTTACATTTTAAACGTCACGTGATCAAATAAACGCATGGTTATTTGAAGATAAATGTTGAATCTACAGCGAAACACACTATTACTGATTGGCTATAGAGGCAATATCATCTGCCAAATACAGTGCTTCTCAAACTTTCAATATTTGCGACCCAATTCTCCATCATAATTTTCATCGCACTCCCCTCTCTATATAATATATTTTAAAGTTTAATATACAGTGGTGGCAAAAAGTCCTGAATACACTCATTTTTTAGCGTAATTTGTGTTTGACTTCATTTTTCGTTGTGAAATTATCACACTATCTTAAATATTGTTATTGATTTTAATGTATTTTTTTATGCTGATTTCAAATCTAGTTTCTTAATGACTAAAATATTTTTTGTAGTAAAGCTGCCTGAACACAATAATGTGAAATACGTACAGAATAAAATAATATAGAATAACATAATATGCAAAGAAAAATAACATGAAAATTGACAAATACGGTATATTTAATAAGCATTTTGAAAATTACATTGTTGTCACATGTTAGAAAATCAATATTTTATGAGACAGCCGTTTGCTTTAATTACGGCTCTAGCTTCTTTTTGGCGAGGAATTCACCAATTTCAAAAGAAGATCTTTCGTGACAATATGGTTGAAGGAAAATATTAAAGCTTCAATTAATTCACGTTTGTTTGAAGGTTTTTTCTTTGAAATTTCATAACCAATTTTAAACCATAAGTTCTCTATCAGATTAAGGTCGGGAGACTGTCCTGGCCAGTTCATTCTATTCACAGTATGGTCTTTCAACCATTTCTGGACTACCTTTGCACGATGACAAGGGGCGTTATCGTCCTGAAAAATCTATGACTGATTCCCAAAAAGATCTCTCGCAGTTGGTAGCAATTTATTTTGTAGTATTTCAATGTAATCCATGGCTTTCACTGTTCCGCTAACGATGTGATGTCTTCCAACACCATGAGAAGACATGCAACCCCATACCATCACTTTTGTCGGGTACTTTACTGTGGGCTTCAGACACTGAGGGCTGAATTCCTCATGAGTGCGTCGTCTTACATAGGCACTACTTTGGTTGCCAGAAATACAAAACTGACTCTCGTCACTAAATATTACCTTTTCCCAGTCTTTAATAGTCCATAATGAATGTTCCCTTGCCCACGTCAATCGCCTCTTGCGTTGAAATTCAGTCAGTAATGGTTTTGGGCGCGCTTTACAGCCTCGTAACCCAATTTCCAGCAGTCTTCCTCTAACAGTTCTTGGGCACACACTCACATTTGATGTCAAAGTCCATTGTTTCAAAATTTGCGAGGAATTAAGCTTTCTGTTTGAAAGTGAAATTCTGTGCAATAACCTGTCTTCACGTAAAGATGTTTTTCTCAATCGTCCCCCCCCCTGTCCGCAATAAAATTTGTTTCAGAAAATCTTTTCAAAGTTCTCAGAACAGTAGAAAGGCCACATGGTACTTTAGCAGCAATTTGGCGCATAGAATAACAGTCTTCCTTCAAATGTATTATTTTGTACCTTTTATTCTCAGGCAGATATGAAAATTTAGCCATAATTCCAATATTTTCCACAAAAGCACTTCAAATTGCTTTCAATACACTATTTTCCACAAGCACACAACTGCATTCAATACAATAAACCACGTTTAACCTTTCTGTTGTTGCTTGAAATAACGGAGTATTTCATTGGTGGAAAACACTCATTCTTACAGTGACCTTGTGCTTTCTTGACAAGGTTTTTTCAACATATCAATGAAACTATTTACTTTAGATGAAATCTACAAACAGATTTGAAAACATACATTAAAATCAATAACAATATTTAAGATAGTGCGATAATTTCACTACGAAAAATGAAGTCAAACACAAAAATTACGCTAAAAAATGAGTGTTCAGGACTTTTTGCCACCACTGTATTTCGACGCTAAAGCTACACAATACTACTTTAACTATAAACCGTAAAAATTATCAAGTATTAAATTTTTCACATGACAAGCCCATGTGGGGTCACTAATTATTATTAAACTTGTTCTTAACTTAGTATTTATGAGAGAGAGAAGAGAGAATTATAAAATCATCGTGAAGTACCGAAACATTTATAAACCATTACATAAGTGTATTCTATATTCTCAAGCCCATAAGAAGCACGCCCCGCAGTTTGAGAAACTCTGGCCTAATGAATTTTCAAGTTTCTACATTTCCACTCTAATTTGTTACAACATATTATTCCCTTTAAAGATACAAACTAGAATTTTTTAATCCGAATGCAGCAGAATCCAAGATTTGAAGTTGCAATTTTATATTGTCTCTATTGTATCAATATTGTATAAATATATATGAGATATCAATATAATGTTGTATCCAAGTTTATTCTAAATTGATGAATATTAAATTCAGTAAATATATTCATAATGTTTGCCTCGTTTAATTTCCTAAAAACAAACATTTGTCATACCATTGGTTTTACAGCACCTCATTAAAATATAAACACATAATCAAGCAAGTCATTCGCAAAAAATCATGGTTTGAAATATAGTTTAAGGATTTAATATCATGAATAATAACAATTTCCATATGAACTTAAAGGCTCAAAAGTTTTACAAATAGTATTTCAGTCTGCCTTTTTATTCAATAACAATCGAGTCTTTAAAACCAATTTGAAGGATTTGATTTTGCATATTAAATCACACACATTGAAAGTGAAAACTTTATCCCAATATCTATTACGATTGCTCCGTGCGAGAATCTGGGCTTATTTCCATAGCTAATGAATCTTAAATGCTCATGTTTAATAATTATATTCCCAATAAGTCAGACTAACTCAACACTACGATCTTTGTAATAATGATATCTAACCATCTACTTTTCAGTTACTTCTCGGCAACGTACTCATTTGTTTGCGATGAAGACCACTAGGCTACACATTAAAAAAAATTTTAGCACGTATATTTAATAAGCACAACGAAAAGCCCATCGAAGAATCTGTACAGTTTAAAAGAAGCAAGTATATGGAAGTAGAGTAACTCCAAATCTCAAATCTCAAATCTATTTATAGTACTCAAAATTTACAAGAGCTGTTATTTTGGCAACGAATTTCTTTGAGAAACAAAGCTTTCCTCGAGAGTCTAATTATGCTTCCATATCTTATTTCAGGAATTTGAGAACTAAAAATTTTAATACCTAGCAGTACCAGAAATAAATTATCCGTTTTGACAAACTTATATCCTCATTATTTCATATAGCAGTTTGATAGAAACGAACCTCAGAACAAAAAGGTTTCTGTAATCCAGAAAAGAATTTAGACCACGATAAAATTTTTAAAATATCTCGGGAAACTACCTAATCATAATGCTTACTCTATTAATGCTTAGGATTTCATTTAAAATTTCTTAATGTTTTTGTTGTTCTACTTTTAAGAAATATTCGAAATCTTACATTGTTATATATACATCAGGTACTTAATTCAATTAATTATAGTTTAAAAAACTATAAAACACCATTTTATTGTTAATTGAACCAAGTTGTAACTTAATCTTTTAGTCGCCAAATCTGGAACTGGTTACTAAATCTGGAAATGGGATCTGAAATTAGTCACCAGATGCGGGATAGTATCTGAAAATGGGATATCGTTAATTCTGATGTCGTGATCAGAACAATGGAACAAAATTATTGTATTGTCATCGGTTCAGGACAAGTCGGAAAAATTTCAAATAAATCAGACTTTTTAAAGAGGGTAAAAATTGAGTTCAATGAGTCCGTTACATACAAGTGAAGCTTATAAAAGGGTGCTAAAAAAGCAATATAGGTAACATTGTATCCATATTTAATTATACGTTTGCTTAATCTGGAAAAAAGAACAGAACGTAAAGTAGAGAGAAAATGTGCTCTGGAATATAGTAATTTTAAAGTAATTACTTAAAGAGGACTTTAAACAAAGCATAACTTACTTGCCAATCTGAAATCTGTTCATTCCAAAGCATTTTTCGTAGAATTCTATAATGGTTTGTGAGTTTCCAGAGTAGCAAGCAAAAGTCACGTGATCAATATAGTTAATATCCAATGTACTGTCGTCCAACACTTCACAAGTATCACTTTCAACAAGTTCGAAGCCCGTGCAGAATGGTCCGTGGTAATCATCTTTATTGATCAGTGTGTGCACAACATTACCGCAGCAAGATTTAATAATGGCATACGTAAGGGCTCCGTGCTCATCCTGAACTTGTGTAGGGGGTTGAATCACTTTTCCACCCATACTTTTTATGTTGTCTGTAATTTTGCTCAAGTCTTCTTTCTTAACTGAAAAAGCCAAATTAAATACAGTGTCTATCGAATGCTGCGTTTGCGAATTGCCCTCACAGCATAAAATTGTCAGTGGCTCTGCTCGAATAGCGTCATTTTGAATAACTTCATTATAGTGTCTTTGAGAGACGACCAAAATGATACGTCCCAGTTTTACAGCTAATGAGTCACAAAATGGAGTTTGTCTTTTTGCAAAAAGCTTGAATCCATACCTCTGCAATCGTTTCAATGTATCGTTCGCATCACACACGCAGAGTTCCAAGTGATGTACAACGGGCTCTGGTATTTCAGACATGACCTGTTAATGAAAGTCATTTAATATATAAAAATCAGTTTTATATGAAATTAATACAATATTTCAGTTCACTTTAAGAGATCTTAATAAAAAAAGAATTTTAAAAAATTGAAACTCTTGTTTCATTGGACTTATTTTAAGAAATAAATTGTAGACATGAGCTTTGATTTGGATTACTTTTTAGAATTTTAATGCTGCTTGGTTCCAAGGACCATACAAACTACACTTTTCGACAGTCATATTCAAGGTTATATATATGCACCATCAAAAAATTTATTATCAAACAAGTCTTTCTTTTACTGTAAGACTATTATACTCAGTTTATGGATTAGATTGTTCCTTAACGTCCTACAAAGAGGTCAGTAATAACGGACTCTTAGTTTTTTGAATAAAAATCAAGTGATGTTTACAAAATCGCAGTTGGCATCCGAACTTTTATTGCAGGCCAATGCGAGTACTGTGATCTCCGATAAATTCAGTGAGTATTAGTCCCACTTGACCACAGGAATGGCGAAACAGTGGCACGCGTGCCATTGATGGTACGCGACAATATTTTGGGCATGTCAGCGATTTAAATGGTCTGCATGTTATTTTGAAATAAAATGCTAAGTTCACTATGAAGTATCCCGAAAAATCGCGAGTGATCGGTCTCGGGTAGCACACTCGTTCGTTCTCGTCTTTCCGTAGTTACGTCGTTGACTACAATCGCCAATGATGCAAAGTTTGTCTAAGCATAGCATATAGTCAATTTCATTGACACAACTGTATTTTAAAGTTTATTTGTGTTATATTTAAGATTTTAACTATTATTTAACATGGTTACTTCAGCAAAACAAAAATTGCAAGATAGT
This sequence comes from Trichonephila clavata, assembly GCA_019973975.1. Lineage (NCBI taxonomy): Eukaryota > Metazoa > Arthropoda > Arachnida > Araneae > Nephilidae > Trichonephila > Trichonephila clavata. The sequence continues at coordinate 19,999 of BMAO01035050.1, forward strand.
AAGTGTAACAGAATTTCAAATTTGGTGAATCTAGAAATATGGCATTAGTAAAAGTGACAAAGTGTATGTTTTATGTTCTGGAATAGTAGTACCGTCTGTAAAACGGCATTTTGAAACAAATCACAAATCCTATTGTCAAAAGTGAACTCCACAGCAAAAATAATTTCTTGGAACACGTGTGGCAGAGGACTGCAATTCTCAGCATGTATTCTACTAAAAGTAAGATGTTATAATCCTAATACAAGTTATTTGTCATCCAATCTGCAACAACAGAAGTCGCTAATATTTACTTAATTTGAATTACATGTATAACTAAAACATTTACAACTATACAGTGCAAAAGGTATTTTTTGTAGTAAATAAAAGGTGTTAGCATTTAGTTTTATTATTTTCCCAATAATATCTCAATTAAAAGTTATTTAACGGCATGTCTATACCTCATTAAGCAATTCTTTATTAAAAAAATGGCACGTTGATCCATAAAGGTTCGCCACCTCTACACTAGGCTAATGTATGTAGGGGAATTTAGATTTGTATGCTACTCGATTGAAACATTTCCCACAAGCTCCCGACCATAACTACGTGGTTACCGCTCTATTTTCATTTTAGTAGAAACTAACAATAGCATTAAAATGTCCTGATTGAATTACGATATTACATAAAAAAAATTACTCAAATTAGTGAAAAATTTAAAATTTTGCCTTAAAGATGGGTGAAATACGTAAACATTCCCCCAATAGTTAAGATACAACATGTACAATAAATGAGCCAATAATAAATGAATGACGATAATAAACTTTAAGAATACTTATGACAAAAGTGATATCATTACTTTTATATACAAGAATGTTATATATATATTTTTGGAGAAAATGTGCGAAAATCAAATTTTTGTCACTACGTGCGTACATTTTGTGCATAATTCTTGATCCTTTACAGTTAGTATTTTCGTTTAACAATGTCAAGAATAGTCCAACAATGTCTAGGTAAAGTTATTTACCTGATTTGTTCAACTGGCAGGCAGCTAGATGGAAGAGAATGGTGTTGTCACAAGTTGATGTTACTTGGTTTCAATGCGTCTCACAGAGTGGTCCAATGACACTGTTCCACACACACACAATTACAATGCTAGTTTAAAACCAATTTTGCATCAATACGTCATGTTCAAGGTCGATCAAGAGTTTTAACGCCTGCTGGTGCCCGTTTTCTAGATCTTTCGATGCGAAGCAGTACTACTGTGCCTCAGCTTGTAACAGATCTACAAAAATATCTTCTATGGTGCGAAAACTACTTCACAATGCAAGTCTCGAACCGGCGACAGAGATATACCGTTTATGTTGGCTAAAGAACATGTTTCCTAGACTAAACAGCAATCAGTTCACTTTTAAGCAATATCAACTTGTGACAACGCCATTCCCATCCATCTAACTGCCTGTCAGTTGAACAAATCAGGCAAATAAATTTAACTAGACATTGTTGGACTATTCTTGACATTGTTCAGACTCAAATTGGAGAGCGATTTAGTGTGCCTGCTGAACGGAAAAACAACGCACTAAATATAGTCAATACAACATTGTTAAAAAAGTTACAGGTGTTGGAATCATGATTTGGACAAAGATGTCTCATGCAGTTTATACTGACCTGTATGCGTTTTATAAAAGAATTCTGTCTAATGAGAGATGCAAGGACGAGATTTTTAATGTATTTCTGGCCATATTCTACTCCAATTGGTAATAAATTCATTCTGATGGATTACAATGCGTGACCTCACCGAGATGTGCTAGCTATAAGGACTATCTTGAGGAGCCCAGTTTGGAGCTAATGGAATGGCAAGCTCATTCTCCAAATCTGAATCCGATATAACAGTTGGGTCTACTTTAATAGATGCGTTTTTTCCGTAAGTCCTCTTTCGAGGTCCTTACATGAACAGGAACAAGGGTTATGCCGTTTGTGTGGTTGTCGATTTCCATTTCGGTGCCTGATAACTGACAAGGGAAAATTGATACTGCAGAAACATTGCAGTTAGGAGTGTACACCAGGGACGTCTTGAGACTTCTTGAGACCCAAGGCCCCTACTCAGAAGTAGGTCACGGGCCCCTTACACAAATGTAGGCCCCACCTATGACCCTTAAAAGTAGATATTACATAGCATACGTTATTGAATACTCGTACAAACAATACCACTAAGCAAATAAATGTACATGATTTACAATCTCCTAAGGCAGCTCGACCGCGACTGCCGTGTTTTGACTTAATGAGTAATGATTGTGTATGGTGGTAGGCCTAGGCCTGTATGTAGATGACGGTCATCATATGTATCCAGTTGATATAGCATCCGAAATTCCCAGTTTTCTGTAGAATACAACCGGAAATAACATTTTACCGCTTAAATTATTCGAATTATGATCTTATTAAGACTGAGTAGAAAACGAGATGAGGCCCCCATTGTCGTTGAGGCCTTGGGACGGGCCCAGTTGGATCATACCTTAAGACATCCCTGGTGGACACATTTATATTAGAATCCATTTATTATGTGTATTTCTGTGTTCTTGATCCACATTAAACAGTGTTGTACTGCTTTCTCCAACAACTGATATTTCTATCAAGAGTGCTCTTTTGTTGTAAATCATGTTTGTGTTAAACATGCATATTTTTCTGTGTCCTATTCAATGAACCATATTCCAGCAAATTTCTTATTTCTGTGTACAATCATTTTCAGATTATTCACAAAAGAAACAAGTTGTACCTTAACTCTTAGAGGGCCTTAATTTTACCTTAACTTGTATATAAAATTATCAGTTGCATTTGTAATTTTCTGTATCCAATTCGAAGTAATCCTAAATGAATTATAATGAAGAAATGCTAGAACTAGACGAAGGAATGAGAATAAAAAGGACATTGTATTAATCGCCATAAGGTGACGATAAGCGACATTCGAGCTTCCGCTCTACGTCACATGAAATCTTTGTACAACTTACGAAGACAATTTTTAAATTATTTACCCATCTCAACATTATTTTCTTCTATTTTACTAAAGATCAAATAGCTTTAAAGTAGCTCATTTCCTGTTGATACGAATCTTTAACTTTTAACACAAATCTTATTTAGGCGATTTAATCGTCCATTCGTTTTGAGCTATACAAACGTGTTTACATATATTAATCGCTCTAATACTCGAGAACGTTATTTCAATACACATCAATAACAATGTAAAAAAAATGTCTTCTCTTATTAAATTTGCACTTTAAAGAGTTAGATGGGATCGATTTAGACAAAACCGAAAGCAAAACCTTTGCAGAGAAAACAAAATAACTTCAAAATAAAAAATTCTGAAATTGAACTCTAGTTTTCTAAGGAATTGGATCAACAAGATATTAAATGAATTTTACTGGTTTTAAGCAAATTGTATGTGTTATTAATAGTGTTCGGTTAGATACTTACCACAACGTTCTTAAATAGTCTTTAAAAAGCAGATGTAACATCAAAGGTAATAAATAGAAGACTAACGAAAAAAAATTTGAAAAAAGCATTGCATTTAAATATCAAGCTTGAAAAGAAAATTCTAGACTAGACTTAAAGTAACGGGAATCCACGAATTTTACCGTCTTTATGAGAGAAATAATCAAATATCGACTTGCAGCTTAAAAGATGAATTGGTGTCTTATTTAAACTTTTTCAAACTTCTTTTTAATACATATATTTCTATGTGTGAGAAAAGCACACAAATTCTTGTATTTATAAAATTGCATTCATTAAAAACCTGCGGGCAACTCTGCCGTACATTTTATATTAGAATTGATAATATACATTACACCTTATAAAATTATGCTAAAAAATAGATACTTTCAGAACATTAATGTATTTCCTCCGAATATATACAATATATCTGCAATAAATAATTCTTGAATTGTGAATTGGTTCATTCATGAATTATAACCGTTTGAAGCTGCACCAATTCGTAAACTAGGGACATATAACCGGTAATTTCCCCGTTAGGATCTTATTTTGCAAATATTTTCCCAAAAATTCTTTGACAAACACTTTTAAAGGCCAAGGAAAATGAGTAATAAAATCCTCAGAATTGATTTAACGATAGTTAAAATTAATTTTAAAGTCAAACTTTTTCGATACAATAATTTTTTTTGGGGGGGGGGGATTAATTATTCCAATTATAGTGCATGAAACGAAACTTGTATAAGAATGGTACAATCGCCCAACTGCAAAGCTGTGAATTCGTAAGATATAGTCAAAATTTTTGATAAATTTATAGAATACTTCAGTTTTACTTATACAGCTCCTTTATATTAAAATTTTAGGTAAACCTGTTATATAATACATTAATCCTAAATTTTAAATTAACAATTTTACGAAGTAATTTACCAATTATATGCATAAGAAAAGCAGCATAAAGTTTATTTTCAAATAAGGGAAAATGCAGTTGTTTGATACAATTTCCATAAGGAGCTCTTCATTTTTTTTCACCATTTAAATAATGAAATGGAAAAGCTCCTTAAATTGTTTAACCAAATTTCCTAATTTTATGGCAAGATTTCTTTAAGAGGTATGATTCAATTGACAAAAATCGGTCAAAAAAATCAAATCTGGATTTTTTCAGACTTAATTATTTTTTGGATACTTTTCTTCAAACTCACAAAATTTGAAAGGTCCAAGTTTAAAAAACGTAGAGTTGTGATAACTTGCATTTCTTTTTATTCACATCCCAATGCAAATCAAAACTTTAAACCGACTTATCTCGGAAAGATAAAATAGCTAGTTTGTCTTCATTTAGAATTCTAATACTTTTTTCTGTTGTGCCTAATACTGGGAAATTTTTTCACTTGTTGCCAATAGTGCACAAAATAAAAGTTGATATGCCTTTTTCAATCAAATCGCTACTTATTTAAGAAATAGAATTTACACATTTTTAAGTAATTTTCAATAAACATTCATAAAAAGTATTGTACGAATAACAATGTTATCACAAAACCCATACCAACTTTTGTTATACATAATTTGGCGTACTTGTAAGTCAAATTTCATACATGTACGTTAATTTTTGTAGGAGTAGCAGCATTTTAAAATCAATTCATAAATTTCAGGTTTTTCCCTTAAAAAGTTAAATGGTTAGCTTTTTATGAAATTTTGAGCACAAAATCTGTTTTAAATCATGCATACACATTGGAGACAACCAAAAACATCATGAAAATCATTAAATTAAAAAATTGTGTAAATCGAGCCATGTCCCATTAAAAGGTTTTACCTCAAGAAATGCCTTACTTAATCTTTGCGGCAATTTTAATTTTAAAGAAATAACAATTTTCTCTAACTAAAAAATATTTGAAAATACATTTAATTAACTCTTTAAAAGACTCAAAGTAGTTGCGTTTTTTAAGCAATCTATCGAAATCAGATGCATTACTTATCATTTAAAGCCCTTTCTTCAAAGCCAACTTCATTTAAGGTACATTTTTACTCACGCGTTCATCCGTTTTATAGACACGAGAGTTAAATAAACTTATTGTTCTCTTTTAGGAATCAATCTTAACCAAACCAGATGCTTGTTAATATAAAAGATCATTTTCCTTTATTTAATTGCTAAAATACTTTAAAATATTTAGAATTTTGATTTCAAAAATAACAAGTATTTTTGAAAAAAGCATACGTTTTACTTCCTGCTTCATGTCAGTGATCTCTCGAAAGTTGCTTAATAAAGGGAAATTTTAAAAAAAACGAAATGTGTATAAAACTCTTCATTCTACCAGTTCTTGTTTCACGCATAACTCCAGATCATAAGGAGGAAATGCATTTCTGGTTTTGAAATGAAGTTTTATCTTTTTGACTGAGAATTTATGCAATAAAAACCAAGTTTAAAAATTGCATCTTTTGTGAAAGATGAAGCCTAATTCATTCGATATAGTATTTAAGGTATACGACTACCCTAAAATTGTGAATTTTGCCAAAAATTGACAAATCTTTATTTTATATGCCAGCTTATTGGCTTTATAAAAAGTACCAAGTTCATTATTTTCCGTTCTCTAGAACAAAAACTGCAAGTGTTTTAGTAAAAGCAGATGCCATTACTTTACACAAGAAGTCAAACATTAAAATGCGTTGTACTCGAAATATGTTTTTAATGCTCAAACGGGGCCAGCGATTGTTCAAAAAGTTTTGAAAATAATTAACTGAAATTTTTGTGTATGTTCTGTATAATAGTATAAGTATTTTAACCTTCAGATTTATCAATCACTGTTTTATTACAAAATTTACAGTCCCTTATGTTAATATAATCAATGTTCTTTTTGCTCTAGTTTTTGTAAAAATTAAAATCTCTTATCCTGAAAGTCGTTTCAAAAATGAATAACATAGTAATACCTCAGAATTAAAAAAAAAATTTTAATTAGTTCATAAACTTTTGGTACAGAATGGGCCCCATTTATGTTATTTTTTTGTCAATTTTTACCGATTTTTTCCCATTTTAGTAATAAAAAAATTTCTTAATTTAGCATATTTTTCTCCAAATGTACTAAAAAAAATCTAAAAACCGTAAAAAAATCCCTATATTTCCATTTTTTAAAAAAAAAATAGTCGCAAGTATAGTCGAATACCTCAAGAGTAATTATAAACTTTTAAGTTGACTACGTTAATTGTTCTGAAATAAAAAACTTGGTTAAATTACAAAGATAATATTAAAAGCAATCGGAAAATTACGCATAAATTGGGTTAATGCAGAAAGAAAAATATTCCTGTTAAATTCTAAAGTTTTATACATCCGAATAAAAAGTTTAAGAAACAGCTATTACTTACAGTGTAAAAAACATCAATTTCTGAAAATTGATAAAATTTGAAATAATTTCAAAGCTTTAAGATATATTTCCTCAGTCTTAAGAAATACAGACTACCACTTCAATGTAAAGAAAACTAATATCATTAAAGAATTAAACACTTAAGATGAATTTCTTTCCCAGAAATATTAAACTACCACCACAAACACGAGGTATTCAAACAAAGCTCTTACCGTGTAACAACACGTGAAACAACCCGAATTTCTCGAAGTTTTCTCGCAATCCCGCTCGGAGCAGTAATTTCAGACCACTAAATGTCTACTTGCACCGAAGAAAAAATTCCATATCACTTGACATAAGAAAATAAGGGAGTAGGGGACAGGGAGGAAAGTGTTTTCCACTAATTTCATTGGTCCTTTACACTGGAAGTTGGAATAGATTTCAACAGCTTCTTACCTTGACTAACCTCAATCGGAACAACCTCATAATCTAGAGGGGACTAATCTCCCTGACCTAATGCTACAATGAGTTTGGCTACCGCGTGCTATGCATATAAGATGAGACATCGACGATACAAGCATATTAAAACTTTTAAACAACTTCAGCATGCAAACTTAAGACAGAGGTGACTGTTGATAACACCAAATATAAAACTTGATCTTGAAGGGTGAGTGCGGAGAATTGAGAAATTAGAACTCTACAAGTCATTACAAATTTCCACGTTTCATATGTTCATCACTTTAAATAGGTATTGTATTTTTTGCATTTGTACATATCAGATTTTTAAAGTCTTATTTATAGAAGATTATTATGTAGTCATAGGTGCTTAAATGTATGCATAAAAACAAAGAAAGTAAACTAATCTTTGAAACATTTTTCATGCTTAAAACTAAGCCAGGGGTGGTCAATTGATTTTACTCAAGGGTTACATTGTGTAAAAGAATACTGGAAGACCGCACCTTTTTAAAACGATTAATTTCATTAGTTAACTCTACATTCCACAGAAAGTGTTTAAATTGCATCATAACAATCAATAAATATGTTAAATATAATAGTTGCATTTTCATTCATTGTATTGTGCTTATTTCATATCTAGAGCTACAAGCAAATTTAATTTTAAAATCAAATTAATGATACAAATGTACCCTATCTCACTTTTCTACAAATTTTTTTTAAATCAGGTGCGATATTTTTCGTTGAAATTCTCATCACAGCCGGGAAGTTAATGTCGGCCAACTTGCATGAAGATCAAGAGTAAATATAAATGCAAGAAAAGCTTTGCTCACAAGTTTATATTGACCCAAATATAGTCTAGTCTCCTCAATCTCTGTCCATTTGGTTTTCGGATTACCTTAGCTGATCGAAAAACACTTGTAGGCGGAATGAGATCCTCGGGTCGTTATTTACCCACCTCTGCGCTAAACAATCTTTCAAAAACTAAACAGCCCAATTCCAATTTTAAAAAATTAGTGCTTTCTGTGTACATCTGCTGAAAGAAACCTTAGAGTAGTAATTATGGACTTAATCTGTGAGAAAGTGTTTAAGTAGCAGTATAAAGCAACACGAGGGCTATTGGTGACGGACCTCGTAATTTTGAACCATGATTAAGTGGCGAGGACAACACCTGAGCTGGTACCCCCTCTCCTACCTTCCACACCGTACCAACGGTAGGATGTTTTAAACCTCGACAGATTTAACGTACATCAGCCTCCTCTATACGGTGGGTCTTCAACGGTACAAGGGTCGAACTCATAACACGCCAGTCATGAGTCCGTAACCTTCACACCAAGCGATTTATCAGATCAGATATCGTTTGTTTGAGATATTTAAGCTACCATGGCTCTTCAGAATGTTGCAAGATGGAACTGAAATTGAAACAAGTTAACTTTACATGAATGATTAAATTCTCAAACTGAGAAGTTATTTAAACCATAAGGTGAATATGACCGAGTAAGAATGTAGGAAATTAACATTCTTACGAGCGAAAAAATTCTGGATAACAAAAAAATTTGTTTAGTCTTGTCACAGCAAAAATAGAATTCTCTTATGGGGAATTGTTTTTATTCGAATTGAGTTTTAATTTAAGTCACATTAGCACTAAGTCCGGCCATTGGCAGGATTTTAATACACGTGTAGCAAAAATAGAGTAAGGTCTGGAAAATAAAATGAATATAATATTAAGATCAACCGAAAAAAATGTATCAATTTTTTCATTATAAGTTTAATTTCAAAATTAACAGTTTCCGAAATACGCTTTGAATGTCTTTAATAATGCAGAGTTAAACGTTTGGTAAAATGTATTCTTATTTTACAAGATAAATGGGAAAGTTATCATCAAAAAATTGATAAATTGATTTGATCTTAATTCTCTCGACACGTTCATTTCAAATTTCACCAAAATAGTGTAAAACATTTCGAAACATTAAATGTGATTAAACAATATGTTAAAAAATATTTATCAGAATTCAAGGATTCGAATTATTATGCGAAGTCTTTTTAAAATTTAAGTTAAAATGCCTTAAAAAATATTACAATGAAAATGGAATTTAATTGAGATGTAAATGGTAAAAAGAAAATAAATATTGGTTTCCATAAATTCTCTTCACATATTAATAATTTGTAATAAAGCTTTTAAAGCAAAAATAGACTTTAATATATTTTATCCCTTTCTTAAAAAATTAAAAAGATTTTAACTGAACAAAAAATAATGTAGCAATATATAAATTTCTTCGAAGTTACGTAATAAAAAGTATTGTTACTTAAGCAAATAAAAATAAGACTTACTCTGATGCAATAATAATACTACAAGGCCGTTCTAAGTGTAAAAACAATTTAGACTAAAATTAGTTACACTAAGTTCAATGATAAAATAAAAAATTCTTAGACCAGTTCAGTTCAGTATAGCGTTACCATTATAAATATTGGAGAGAGACCTGACCATCATCAAAAAAAAATCTTAAATCATCAAGAAATTGGCCACTGTTGTGAGTTCGCTGTTGGTGTTGTTGCAAGCACCGGTTGGAGTCCTAGCCACGTAACATAAGTGGACTAATGCGCATTATATCTGTCGAGGCCGATAGTCCTCGTTTTTACTCAGTGTGGAAGTTTGGATGTCAGCTCGGTGTCCTCCTCGTCACTTAACTGCGGTTCAAAATTTCTATATATCTCTTAAAGGCTCCAGTGTTGCTTCAAAATGCAATACTGATAAATAATAAATCGAAAATCATCAATCTGGTTCGGTTAGTAAGGGTCAGCAATATGTCAATAAGATGACAGATTATTCAAACAGCTACATTGAAGACAATTATTAAACAAATAATAATAAAACAAACTTAAGTGAATTCCTACTAGGATCAACAAAAAAATTTATTTTAGTTACTTTTTATTAAATAATTACAATTAATATAAATATGTATGTACATATGACAGAATCACAACATTAAGTTGCAATCAATTTTTATTAATTATCATTAAAGTTGTCGCATTGTCATCCAAAACAATCGTGTATATAAAATTTCAGTTCAACTGTTCAGCTTTGAAACGTGAGGGGAAAAAAATATTTTTAAATTTTGATCCAAGTCAGTAAAAATGAAACCAACGTGACTGTATCTATAATTCTTTAAATAATTAATTTCAGTCAATTTAAATTAATTATAATTAAAATATCGTATTTTTACCCAAAACAATAGTGTATAGAAAATTTCAGCTCAAATGAGGGCTTTAAAATGCATTTTATTAACGATTGAAAATTTGAACAAAATAAAATTTTAGTAGGAGTGAGCTAATAGTAGGAATCTAAAAAAGATTATACATAATAATCACTATTTTTTGCTTAAGTAAGCTGTTTCCATTTCCAATGGATCCCATCTCACGTCGAACTTTATGACAATGAAATGGCAGAAAAACTAGCAAAGGAGGGCTGTAATCTTCCAACCCCTCTACATCCGCCCTTAACTATCTGAAATTATACTCGTTAAAAAAAATCTCAAAATTTGGTAGAGTGGAGAGCGCTTCCCACTCATCATTGGTATGCGGGTAATAGACCCGAATTGTCCCTAGCCCTCAAGTGTGATAGATGCTCCCAGACTACACTTTCTCGTCTTGCTAGTGGTCACATCAAGTGCCTTTCATTCTCAGCAGATCGATTTATCTGATCTTGTCTGACTTCGTCAGACCCTGGAGGATTAGCAACAACAACAACAACATGTCTTTTTCATCCCCCTTTCCTTTCTTTTTTTGTTTTGGAATTTGGCAACCACTCTGGTACTCCTTCTCACTTTGAAAAAGCAATTAAAAACTTTCTCAAGTATTCTAATAATTTGGTAATAAATAACAGGTATAACTTTTTAAATTCAAAATTGCTGCACATCCATTTCTAAACTTTACTTTAAGATCTTTGTTAGGGCCTTTTCCGATTAGTTTCTCTTGCAATCTGACATTTTTTTCCAATGGGACCATATGAGTTCATTGCCAAATGTGGTATTAATATATATATATATATTATAATATCATTAAATTTAGTAAATAAATATGTTAAATAGCTAAATCTGTTTTCCACTTGATTAAAATTCCTTTTAAAATTAAAGTCATGATCAGGTTTAAGAAAAACCCTTATTTTAGAACCCCATTTACAGCCTGATGGACTTCAATTTTTTTTTCTTGCTGACTTAGACCTTTAGTAGGTGGTCATATACCCCCTAGGGTTGATATAGATCACTTAGAAATCACTGCTATAATGTAATATCGCATTAAGGTATACGGCTACCCTAAAATTGTTAATTTGGACAAAAATTGACAAATTTTTTATGATTTTATTTTTATGGGCCATCTTATCAGCTTTACAAAAATACCAAGTTTATTATTTTCCGTTCACTAGAATAAAAACTACAAGTGTTTTAGTAAAGGCATATGCCATTACTTTAGGCAAGATGTCATACTTTAAAAAGTGTTTTACTCGAAATGTGTGTTTTTGAAAATGCTTAATGGGGCCAGCGATTGCTAAAAAAGTTTTGAAAATAATTAACTGAAATTTTTTGTGCATGTTCTGTATAATAATAGAAGTATTTTAACCTTCAGATTTATTAATCACTGTTTTATTACAAAATTTACAGTCCCTTATGTTAATATAATCACTGTTTTTATAAGCAATTTCATATAATAACTAAGATAGAGGGTTCTAGTTTTTCTAAAAATTAAAATATTTCTTATCCTGAAAGTCATTTTAAAAATGAATAGCATAGCAACATATAAGAATTAAAAAATTCAAAATTTGTTCATAAACTTTTGGTACATAATGGATTCCGTTTATGTTATTTTTTGTAAAATTTTTCCCCTTTTTTTACTAATAATAATTTCTTTTTTTCTTCTTAATTTTAGCATATTTTTCTTAAAATGTACTAAAGAAATCTAAAAACATCAACAACAAAAATCGCCATATCTCCATTTTTTTTCAACGAAAAAAATTTGTCGCGAGTAGTCGAAAATCTTATAAATTGTCTTCTCTTCTGGCAATTTTCCATCAGATTTCGATTGGGTTTAATGTTTTATCAATGTCACATTGCACTTAAAATTGACATGAAGGTAATTGAAGACAGACTTGGTAATTTTGAGCTATAATCAAGTGCCGAGGAAAAAACTAAATTGTTAACCCCGCTCACCTAACTTCCACATCAAGCTCTAGTGATGACTTTTGTCATCGCCATATTTATCGTACATCAACCTCTTTACCCGGCAGGGCTGTAGTTGAACCAAGACTCAAACCCTGATTAGGCCGACCATAAGCTCGGGATCATGACTACCAGTCTACTGTAACCTCATTAGATTTACCAAATGCTCATTAGAATTATATTTATTAGAATTATACTCTCATTAGATGTATATTCCTTAGAATTATACTCATTAGATTTATACTCATTCGATTTATACTCATTCGATTTATACTCATTATATTTATACTCATTAGAATAATACTCATTAGAATTATACTCTCATTGGAATGTACTAATTAGAATTATACTCAGTAGAATTATACTCTCATTAGATTTATACTCATTAGAATTA
>BMAO01035051.1:0-34438 GCA_019973975.1 Trichonephila clavata
CATTAGGTCATTCATCAAATAGCTTCTTTCTAACTGTATGTAAAAATCAGAAAAAAATGATTTCTTGTATATTTTCTAAAGAGTGGAGGAGATGATCGAATCTATAAAAAGATTCTTAGACATTCAAATTTAAACACGTACGAATAGTCAAATACATACGATTGGTTACTGATCAACTATATGGTTGATTTAATACATATTATTAATCAATATATGTTTCGTATGTATTTTATTTTAATAATAAATATTTCAGAGTAAAAACATTTTCTTCTTAGAATTAATATGTGAAAGCTTAGATGAGAAACCTTCTGAAGACTTCTGGAGAAAGATGTGAAGCGATAGGAATTTTTAAGGGAGGCAACGATTCACCACTATCATCTGAAATATGTTCTAAATAAATAAATTGGACGTAAGTTAAAAACTAATGCATATGGTGCGTTTTCGTTGGTATTCGAAATCTCTCAGTGGCTTTTTTTGTTACTGAGTATAATACTAAGAGAAATGCTTATTTTAAGTGGTCTGCTTTTAGTAACGTATATCATATGATGTTGTGTTCGACTGTATGGATTTTCGGTTTTATCACACATCCTGGGAAATTTAATAAGAGTGCTGACGAAGTCCGTGGAAGATGCTTAATAAGAGAGAAATAATAAGAAGGAATGATCCGCATTCATAAAAAAGGAGCATTCATTATTGAGTGAAGGGCAAACAAAGTTAAACTGGAATAAATTGAATAGAATCCGTGGGCTTAAAGTATCCAAAAATAATTTATTAATACGGAACCACCCTTCAGAATGTCACTCACTGTTCATCCATGAATTGGAAAACACTCAAAGATTTTCTCGTCCAATAGTCCGATCGGCAACACAAGCGCGCATTATTTAGTATTCGCAAACGATAAAATTTTTACACAGACTTTATTAGCATAGCCGTGGATGCCACATAAAAAGGTGCAGTGCGCAATTAATTTAACGGAGTATATTTAAATAAGTCACGCATGTACAGTGACATGATAGAACAGAATGGACTGTCGACCCGCCGACATCAAAATTTATCTACCAATGCGAATTAACTTTAAGAAACATGAGAATTTTCAAACTACCTTTCTATCTAATAGTTTATTATATCCTGATAAGTAGTTCCGTAATAATAAGCCATTAATTTTGGATAATTTAAACCTGGACACCCGGTATTTCTGTTATCTATGCTAACCTTTCTGTTGACTTTGATAAAACTTAATAGACAGAACCATTTAATACTTATATTTCAAACTGATATATTCAACTTAGTTCTTTAATAACTTTTACATTCATAGTCTTCGAACATTAATTGCAAAAAACGCTTTTCACTTAGTTCTAAGAATTTCGGATGCTACTCAACCTCATTTGGAAAGAATACAGTTTCTCTCCATTGATCAAATAAGGATTAACTATATTTAGAAAAAAAAATTGATTAAAATGTTTCTTTTAAGCAAAAGAAAATAGCCGGAAAAATGAAACATTGACGTAACGGCCCTTTAGGATTTTTAGAGAATAAATTGTATTTTTTTTTTATTTTTACCAATTATGGTTTTTTAAATATTGTATCCCATTTAAACTAATGCAGTTTGATGTAGAGTTTATTTCTCAGCAATGCAGCCGGTAACCGGCCAAAACTGTTTCAGTCAGCTTAGACCATTTTGCTGTATTTGACGCTATGTCCTCTCATGGGTTAATTCCCATGTCCTTCAACTCCTTTTCTACTAAAAAAAAAAAAATCCTTATTTAAGGGTTTTTTTTCCATTTTCCCTCTGAAGTTAGGATTTTTTTTCTCTACAGGATTTCCATCTCTTTATCGAAATAAATGTCGCAGCCATCTTATTTGGGAAGCCTTAAGTATTTGGACTCTGTACAATTCTCTGCATTTCAATTAAAGTTCAAGGTTTTATCGTATTCTTCAGATTCCTTTTCTCTAGTTGCAGGAAACATTTTTCTTAAGATGTTCCTCTCTAATGGCATCAGTTTCTCTCCATCTTCTTTGTTAACCGTCCAACATTCGCTACCACATAAAACAATTGATCTTACTAGAGCCTTGCATAACTGTATTTTTCTTTTGCTATTTCTGTATTTAGAATTAAACTGGGTTCGCAATCTTGATTCCATTTTTGATTTAAATTTGTATGTTATTACTATTATTTACAGTGTACAGTTTAACAATATATAACATTCTGCATCGCACATTCCCGAGTACTTACTTCCAGTTCCTTTAATGATTATAGATGTATCATGTGACATTTTTCGTTTCATATTTACCAATGTCCACGCTAGCATAATGGTTATAGTCACGAACTAGCTTCCGGTTTGCAATGGTTCGAATCCTGGCGCCATTAAAGACATGGCGTTTCGAGAGGCTGATATGCATTAACTCTTTTACGGTTCATATGGTGGAGTGGGTGCTAGGACAGGCATTATACTCGTCGCTTGAAAATGATTTAATATTACAAGGCTATCACCAATTTAATCGGTATTACCTTATATGCGACTTTTAAAAACACACTAAAAGGAAGTGTAATTGACATCTCTTAATTGTATTTCCATATAAAAGCGATGTATGGTTTCTAAATGTCCATGAAGGGAGGTGCTGTGTGAGGAGATACAATCTTTTACAATAAAGTTCTGCGAATAGAGCACTGTAACATTAATCTAGAAGAAGTATTAACGAAAGTTACTTTACTGTCCTTCGATATAGTCACCTCCCATAACTATGCACCTTTGAAACCTGCTATGCATGTTCTGGAAATTTTGCAAGAAGTATTGTTTTAGGATGGCGTTCAAGAGGATCGTTATTTTTCGTTGGATGTCAGGAATATCGTCAAATCTCTTTCTTTTCAAAGCGAATTTGAGTTGTAGGAATAGGAAGAAGTATGGAGCATAGAGATCTGGCGAGATGTTGGGTGTTCACATTGTAGCTCCCCTTCCCCTTATTTTGGAGCTTTATGACGGTTTTAGCTGTGTTGGGAAGAGTTTTATAGTGAACAAAACCAATGAACATCGTTGTGTGTACTGGGGTAGCACCCGGCGTTGACGTTTCATGGAAGAGTTCAAAATTTAATGTACATTGCAGCGTTCATCATCATTCGCTTAGGTATAAATTCCTTATGGACAACGCCTTGACTATCAAAAAAGATGATGATCATCTTTTTGATGCGTCTTTTTCCGGCGAATTGATTCAGGAGAATGCCATTCCGTGCTTTGCCACTTCGTTTCAGAGTTGTTCGTTCGTGAGACATCAGACATTCGGCAATTATTCTCAGTTCAAGAAATTTCATATCGCATCAGCCGCTTCAACAAAATTATGTGAAGCCTCCAAACGTGCCTGCTTCTGATCTTCTGTTAGTTCAATTTTCTGTTTTCAGTTAAGAGCTAATGCACTAAACAAGCACGCGTCATACAATAAGTCACACACGGAACAGAAACGATGCTCAACTGGACAAAAGCGAGGGCAGATAGCTAACACCTGCCACTGCGCATCAGCAGTGTTTTGTGTCGCCAGATAGGTTGTTCTGATTTCATTCACGTATATTTATCTCGATTTTTATAAATATCCCTTTTTGAAAATGCCCAGTTGCTATGGGTAACGTTTCACGCAATTTAAATCTGGCACGCGCTTGAAAATTACAAATCACGTCAACGTGAGAGCTTTGATGATCAGCAGATTTGAAGTCCATCAGCTCATCTACCTGTCTGATGTTTAGTGAAACCAGCTTTTGAACTCACCACTCGATACAACAGTCACGAACTTAAGACCTTTTCCTAACACTTTTGTTCAAATCGGTCACTCATTCGGAGAGAAATGAATATTTGAAGAATTAATAACTGCTTTAAAAATTTTCTAGTTTTAATAGAAATTTTAATTTTCCTGCAAAGGAAAAGATGGAGAGATATTTGGGATAAAGCAACTTTCAGTAGTTCAGGATTAAACTGTAAAAAAAGACGTCATTCATACGCTAGTGTTTTTGGATTCAAATAGAAGTTGTAATGCCGGTTGATTCCTGCCTCCCTCTGAAACACCATGTCTTCTCTCAGACCCGTCTAGGTGTGTGGGAGAATCTGAATAATCAGTAGACATGATTTAAATCTAATTATTTTATTGTCACCAAAATATCAAACAGACACAATAACAACCTAATTATCATAACAAATCAGATAGTAGAGCACGGAAGTGAGACTCAATAGCCTGGGGATAATAATGCGGACCCTCAACTGACTCCAGGATAGCTAAAACACGCTCAATATAAACTGCGTCGCACACTAATAAGCTAACTTTTACTTAAATAAGGATCACGATACCTGCACTTTCAAGAAGTCAAGTCCTACACTTCGGCATTGAAGGCTATCCTTATCTGGATTTAATCACCGTTGACTAATCCACTTTCAGTAGTCTTCTATTGATAAACTCCAAATGCACTTAATAATTTCACGCTACCATACTCTCCAAATAACCATTTAACTTGCAAACTAGCTCTTAAAACTCGGAAAACAGAATGAATTTAATATACTTTATTCGCATAATTACGCTTTCTTACTCGATGAAAGTTGGTTGAAAAAATTGTTTCCCCAAAAGAATCCCCTAGGGGTTAATAGAACCGCGATAGATCCATTACAAAGCGAAACCGAAAGAGATCAGCGGTTCTATTTCAAAATTAAAATATCTGACTACTTGCAACAACTTTTTAAAAAACAAATGTGGTTATTTTTTGTGGTTTTCATAGTTTAGTATATTTAAAGAAAAATTTGTTGAAATTAAGAAATGTGAAGAAATTGGTGAAAGTTTGCAAAAGTTACATAAACGGGGCCCATTTTATACCAAAAGTTTATGAACATATTTTCAATTACTAATAGAATAAATTCATAGAGCGTTTGAGAAAATAAATGGATGTTGGTCCATACATATCATACATGTTGGTTTTTGTTTCGCTTGTACACAATGGGAAAAGTCAGATATTTTACAAATTCGTTGAGAAAAATATGCCACAATTCATAAATTGTTTTTAGAAAAGGGTCATTATCAAAGTTTAAAAAGCATCTTAAGATCATCAATAATTTTTTGTGTCATATATTCTATATTACGAGGCTTCAAGTTCTTTTCTATGTGGTTATGGAAACAGTTTACTGAAACCATTTCACAGTTAGTCTGCGTTTAAGAAATGTTTCTCTTTTAAAGCACATTGAGAAAACTATAACTACCATTTAGAAGTGTATATTAGCCATACAAAAAGAAAAAAAAATAACTTAGCGTTCAACTAAGATATCTACTATACTAGAAATACTAGGTATCCAATTGTACGATTTTTTTAGATTCGAATGTTATTTGATACTTAGAATTGTTATTTTTTAGCACGTTTTCAAAATGTGTCCTCTATCTTTTTAACTGAAGGAAAAAGACAAATTCTTACATTGCACCATTTATTAATAAAAGTTTCTGCGTTATACATTTCTCAATCTTTGAAAGTAATATTTCATAAACCGATCCTTATCGTAGATTCCTTATCTACAATGGCAGAATGAGGTAAAACTTGTTGCATCATTTTAAAGAACCTAACTATTTTAAATTAAATGTTTAATTTTGTAATCGCCAAATGCCATTGTTCGATTAAAACAAGATAAAAATATAAGCATACCTAAATATTTATATATTTTTTATAATTCTAAACATTAATATTTTCTTGAAAATTGTAAAAATTAATATTCTTGTAAACAGTCATATGTAGTGGGATAGAAAGTTTTATTGAAGATTGGAATTCACCACTATTGTCAGAAAGACACACTAAATAAATAAACTGGATTTAACGCATTAGATTACGAAAAGAGAAAAATGTTTTCAGATTCATGAGATCTCAGTACGCCATAAATGGTACTGAGAATTATATATATATAAGAGAAAAAAAGGCTTAAATAGTGCATTAATAGGTTATTATTTTAGAGTCTTTGGAATACATCTTCGTTTTCTGCGTAGCCAGCAGTGCAGAAGTTTTGACTCAATATAAGATCTAAGATGAAGAATAAGACAACTGCCCTTTCAGAAAAAATGGGGAATTATTATTTCATGAAATAAATATTTAAACTCGGAAAGGCTAAGTTATTCTAACAGTTTTAATTAAAAAAATGCTAATATATACGATCCCACAGCCTTCGATTCAAATTCAATAAACCTTTCATTCGAATCAACCGCAAAACATTTCCCTTTTCACATTCAAAAAATTCCGTCTAGATTAATGAACTTACGCTGTTTTTTAATTAAATGTTTAATTTTGTAATCGCCAAATTTTATCGCTCAATTAATACGAGATAATATTATAAGCATTCCTAAATATAAAGAATTATCCTTTCATTCTAAATAATAATATTTTTATTAAAATTGTTAATATTAATATTTTTGTAACCAGTCATATGTAATGTGATAGAAAACTTCATTGAAAATGAAGTTTCACCACTATTGTGAGAAATACACACTAAACAAATAAACTGGAATTAGCTCATTAGACACAAAGAAATTTCCCATCATTGTTCAGATTTATGAGATCTCGGTAGGCCTTTGATAGTACGGAGTGTTATATATAAGAAAGCAAAGGTTTAAGTTATGGAGCAAACTGAACTTAGAATCTATTGCATAGTCTACGAATAGATGATTAGTTTAGATTCTGCGTAGTACATCCTCGTGCTCTGTAGGGCTAGCATTTCAGGAGTTTTGAATCAATATAAGATACACTATATAGAATGACACGATTATGGCACATTCATAGAAAATGGGGAATTTGTTACTTCATGAAATAAACATTTAAGCTCGAAAAAACTAAGTTATTCTACTAGTTTTAATGAAAATTGCTAATATCCACGATCCCAATAGCCTTCGTTTCGAATTTAATAAAACTGGTATTCGAATCAATCATAAAACGTTTCTTTTTTCACATTTAAAAATTCTATCGAGATTGCTTTAATAATTTACGTAAGCATAATCACACAACACCAATTGAAACAGAAGATTTTAAATGGTTCGAAGCCTCATTATTTTTTTCGATATAAATTTTGTTGATGTAAATTCTGTATATGTATTAAAAAATTTAATAAGCACAATAAGAATGCTCCTTTTACCACGAAAGAAAATAACTGAGAAAATGAATCTTGGGATGCAAGTTGTGCTGAATTATTTTTAAGTAAAAACTATCGTTTTTCTTATTATATTTTTATATTTTGAGATGTGTTGTATCCTGTGAACAAATACAATTTGAGCTTTCCTTTTAACAGTATATATCATTATGCATCATTCTCTCGTATTTAGCAGGAATTAGACATTTAATAAAATTATAAGGTTCGTCGACAAAACTTCTCCTGTAGTTGAAGAGTGTGATGTCAATATTCCTCACTACACATTTCATGCTTTTAAAATATTCTATATTATATTTAAATGTTACATGTTTTCCTTCCAAGTGTCCTGAAGCCATGGTAGTAGAGTGGTAATGGTCATGAAATCGTGACTGGTTTGTCCTGAGTTTTTGCCCTAGTAAGAATAAAGATTCAAAAAATTTAAAATAAGCAATTCCTTCCCAAACATTGTCAAGATCCTTTTATTGCATTCGAAGGCCTTTAAAATAATTTTATGTTTAGTAGTGGACAAAAAAGTCGTACTTTGGAAAGACGTATATTTATATCCGGGGAAATTAAAGCTATGGCAGAGCAAAATATTTACATAGGCCGGTGTCACTGAATAGAGTTAATTCTTTGAGTATTGTGAATAGAGTTAATTCTTTGAGTATTGTGAATAGAGTTAATTCTTTGAGTATTGTGAATAGAGTTAATTCTTTGAGTATTGTGAATAGAGTTAATTCTTTGAGTATTGTGAATAGAGTTAATTCTTTGAGTATTGTGAATAGAGTTAATTCTTTGGGTATTGTATGAATAGTTAATTCATGAGTATTGTGTGAATAGTTAATTCTTTCAGAATTGTGGAAATATTTATTTCTATGTGTATTGAGTAAATATTTTGAGTGTAGAATAATTAATTCTTCAAGTTGTAGTTATTTCGTTTCGGTGAGTTTTAAGCTGCTTGAGTTTTAATATTATTTTCTTAAATAAGTGTATAGAATTGTCAATTCAAAATGTCAATCGTAGCAAAATTAAAGAAAAATGAGCTAAAGCTTGTAGCTGAGGAAATAAGTTTGACTGTACCAGGAGATGCAAAAACGGTTGAATTAAAACGGTTAATTGAGGAGAGCGATGTGTTTAAAGAAGATTACGAATTCGTGAAAACCGTGATCGAGCAAGTGTTAGAAGAAGTTAAGACCCAAGAATCCCAACAGATCCGCCAAATAGAGCTAGAACGCCTTAAATTAGAAAGAATTAAAGCGGAATTAGAATTAGCACAATTAAGAACTATTTCAAATAATAGCGAGACCTCTCTTAATGGAGGTGAAATTGAAGCGTCTATTTATGTTTTAATAAAAAGTGTTAGAACATTAACAATTAAAGTGCCGAGTAAATCGGAAGGGTGGGGTTTTTTTTTACGTCTTTAGAGAGAGCTTATAGTAGCAAAATTGTACCGGAAAATTTTAAGGCAGAGATTCTGTTAAATTTTTTAGGAGACAGAGCTTCGAATATTTTAACTTATATAACCAAGAAAGAGTTAAATAATTATGAGGAAATTAAAGCAAGTGTTTTGAGATTATTCGAACCAACAGCACAAGCAGTATTAGAGAATTTTAGAAATGCCTTTAGAGAAAACGAAACGCATGTGCAATTCGCTTCGCGTTTAATAACGAATTTTGATTATTATTTAAAATTGAGAGGAGTAACAGAATTTGACACTCTTAAATAACTCATTGCATATGATAAAATGTTTCAAACAGTAGATAGGGAAACAGCAGCTCATATTAATATTAGACAATCCGGAGATTGGTTCAGACGGCTACAATTGGGTAAAGAGTGTGATTTATATTTTACTTCGAGTGGTAAGCCCGTAAATGAGACGAGAAAAGATCACAAACATAAAAAAATTAAAACCTTTAAAACCGCTCCTAAAGTATTTTTTAATGAAGAGAAAAATAAAAATTGTGATTTGTGTTTAAGAAATGAAAATCACCCATTATATGCTTGCCCTCAGGTTAAAAGATTTTCGGTTCAAGATCGCGTTAACGTAGTGAAAAATAAAAACGCGTGTTTTAAAGGCTTATCCCCTAACTGCAGTGTTAAAAAAGGTTCTTTTTGAAATTGTTTTTGTGGCAAAGCGCATAACAAACTAATACATTTCCCAAGAGAACTAAAGAATGTTTCGTCCAGTGGGGTGAATAGAAGCTTACCAGACGCCCCCGAAGTCGTAAATAAGTCGCTGTCAAAGGGGGACGGGGAGTGCAGCTGGTCGGTTCCTCCTCAGGATGAGTGTCAAAATTTCGTTTCGACTAACAAAGTTGAAAACAAAAAGAACGTTATCTTATCCACGGTACTATATTTAATAAAGGATAAGTATTCGCAGTGGCAGAGAGTGAGATGTTTGCTCTTGATGTAGGCTCACAAATAAATCTGATGAATAATGAGTGCTTACAGCGATTGCAACTAAAAAGTGAAAAAGTAAATCAATCGATTTCATGAAAAAATAACACATGATTGATAGTTAATTGTAGAGTAAAGGCAGTCATTGCGAATAAAAATAAAAGTTTTCAGAAAAATATGCCTATGTTAGTAGTACAAAAAATAACCGATCTTATACCAAATAAATTTATCGATGCGCGTGTGCAGATTCCAGAATCATTTAGACTTGTGGATCCAAATTTTAAAATACCGGGCAAAATAGACATTTTGTTAAGTGCCGAGTACTTTTATGATATAATAAAACCAGGTAAAATAAATGTAAAAAATTCGAACCTGATTTTACAGGATTCAGTCTTTTGTTACATTTTTGGAGGTAGTGTAAAGGATGAGTTAAATTCCTATTCTTGTAACTTAATATGTGGGTCCGAAGAGTTAAATTCCAGAAAATTCAGAGAAATTGAGGAGATAGATAATGAATTACCTAAAAATTTAGAGAATTCCATTTGTGAGGAGCATTATGCCCGGACTTATAAGAGGGATAAGTCCGGGAAATATATTGTTTCCTTGCCCTTTAAAGAGCATAGGTTTTGTTTAGAGAATTCGAGGGACATTGCTCTAAAGAGACTCAAATCGCTATGGACTCGCTTTTCTAGAGACCAGAAGTATAAAAAAATTTTATCGTGATTTTTTGAAGGAATATGAAGAGTTAAGCCACGTGACTGAGACAAAAGTCAAGCTTGTTGCGAGTAAATCTCGTGTGTCACCAATTAAGCAGGTAACCATACCTCGCATAGAATTATTTAGTGCTGTGCTACTCGCCAAACTGGTGCATAAAGTGCAACGTGCATTAAACATGGATATTATTCCAGTCTTCTTTTGGACCGATTCTACAATAGTGCTATCGTGGATGAAAACGAGTCCCGAAATTTAAAGATGTTTGTAACAAATTGAGTGGTAATCATCCAAAACTTAACAGAGTTGAATGAGTGGCATCATGTTCTTTTGGAACAAAATCCTGCTGACATCATATCAAGAGAGCTTGATCCAGAGAAAATTCAACAGTGATTTGCAGTGGTTTGGGCCAGCTTTTCTAGAAGTGCTTGCAGTGATCTTTCCTAAATACGTCGATGAGATCCGTAATTGTGAACCTTACCAACGAGAGCTGAAGGATAATCAAGTGGAGTCAATGTGTTTCTTAGTGCAAAATAACAAGATTCTTCTCCCATCATTGATAAGTGTTCTTCGTTTCTGAAACTGCAAGGAGTCCTTACATGGTGTGTGCGTTTCAAGGAGAAAAATCCATTACAGATAACCACTGACAATTTAACTGTAACTGAATTGTCTACAGCTTTATTTTGCTTAGTAAGAATTGTACAATCGTATATATTTTACAACGGAAATTTGGTGTATTGAAAGAGGACAACAATTACCAGATTCCATCAACTTATTAACTTTGTCTCCATTTTTAGACGAGAGGAGAGTACTCTGTGTGGGAGGAAGATTGAGACATTCCAATCTATCTGCCGAACAAAAACATCCTATGCTAATCCCCAACAACCACCCTATTTGTGACTTAATTATTAAACATTATCATTTTTCTTATTTGCATACAGGTACTGAGGCTACTTTGGCAAACATAAGAATCAAATTTTGGATTGTGAATGGCAGATCCAAAGTAAAACGTGTAATTAAGCAATGCATTAAATGTCTTAAGGTAAGTGCAAAAGGTAAAAACCAAATGATGGCAGCTTTACCTAATGCCAGAGTAAGCATTGCGAGAGTATTTAATAAAGTAGGACTGGATTTTTGTGGTTCTTTCCTTATAAAATTAATTCCAGGTGGAGCAAAAAAAAGTGTATAAATATTACATTTGTATTTTTGTATGCTTTGTTGTTAGAGCCATTCATTTAGAAATTGTAAGTAACTTAAGTACTGAAGCGTTTATCGGTTCATTAAAAAGATTTATCTCTCGTAGAGGTAGACCTAGTGATATTTTTAGTGATCATGGAACTAATTTTGTAGGAGCCAATAATGAGTTTCGTAAAATTTTAAAAGAGCTGTTCAAAAAGGAAGGTTCAGAATAATTTGATTATTTTCTTGTTTCTGAGAGTGTTAAATGGCATTTTAATCCTCCTGCCACACCTCATTTTGGAGGCTTGTGTGAAGCTGGAGTTAAATCATTAAATAATCACCTTAAAGGGGTTGTGGGGAATAATATTCTTACTCATGAGGAATTTTTTACACTTGTCACACAAGTGGAGGCCGTTTTAAATTCACGACCTCTGTACCCTCTCTCCGAAGATCCCAATGATGATTTAGCTATAACTCCAGCTCACTTTTTAATTGGCTCACCATTAACGTCCTTGCCGGATCCAGATTTTAAAGAAGTTCCTATGAATAGGCTCCGTAGATGGGAATTAGTCCAAAGAATGACTAAACATTTTGGAGTCGATGGAGTTCAGATTATTTAAATCGTCTTCAATCGAGACCTAAATGGTATAAAGGCAACCAAACATTTAAGGAAAATGAAGTAGTTTTGGTTAAAGGTGAAGATAATTCAAAATTACTGAATTGAAATCTTGCCAAAATAATAGAGGTTCATCCAGGTACAGATGACATAACTAGAGTAGTAACATTAAAAACAGGTAAAGGTGTATATAAACGACCTGTTAATAAAATTGTTAAATTACCTTTTAATTGTAATTTAATTACTTGATCTTGATTTGTATGTGTGTATAGCAATGTATTGTATTTCCTTAGTGTACAGTGTTTTTTTGTTTATTGTAAAATGTATCATGTATTTGTAATTGCTTGATTGTATGTTGAAATTTTTTTTAAAATTTGTCAAGGCGGGCAGTATGTTGAGTGGCTCGCCGCATGTAAGAAGCTGTGATCGCTTCCCAAATGTAGGGAGGTGAAATATGATCAACGACTGGGGTGCCCCCGTTAAGACGCGGGGAGTCAGAGTGCAATGACCAGGGAGATGGCCATGAGCCTTTGGAAGAAAGAGACATAGATACAAAACAGTCCACTAAATTCTTTTAAGTAAGTGTTTTAATTTAAACTGAGCGATCGATGGGCCAAAACAGGTAGAATGAAGAAACAATTGATACATCATTTTGATCATCCTACATTATTTAAAACTAAATAATCAATTTTCAATTCGCAAAATTTGATTGCATGATTAAGACAAATAAATTTTTAAAAATTCCAAAATATTAATGAATTTCTTATAAACCTACATATGATTTTTTCTTGAAAATTATAAACATTAATTTTTTTTAAAATATGCACATGTAATGCGAAAGAAATCTTTATTGAAACGGTGATTCAACACTGTTTTCAGAAAAATACACTAAATAAATATACTGCAATTAACTAATTAGATGTAGAAACACTTTAAATAAAGTATCCTATTGGTGACCTCTCTGTGGCATTTAGTGGTACTGAGTATAATATATAAGAAAGCAAAATCTTACAGGAAACTACTCTTATAAATGCATAATATTCTACGTAGTCTACCAATGGATAAATCCTTAGAGCCCACAGAGAATCCTGTTCTGTGTGCAGGATTCGTGTTCTGTGTTCTGCAGGAAATATGAATAAACGGTATAGAATAAGGTTATAGCACATTCAGAGAAAACGGCGACTTATTATTTCATAAAATAAAAATTTTAATCTAGAAAAGGTTAACTAATGCTAATACCCACGATGCCAATAGCCATCGCGCGCGTGTCTACTTCAATAAAAATTTTATTCGAAAATACCATACCACTTTTCCCTTTTCACATCCCTAATTTTCAAGGAGATTTCTTTAATATTTTGTATAATAATATTCACGCAATATCAATTCAAAGAGCACAAGGTTTCAAATAGTTCAAAGCCTCATTATTCATTTCGATATAAATTCAGTTGAAGTAAATTACGTATATGAACCAAACAAGAAAAAATAATTTAAGATAAATACAATAATAAATTCTTATTTTACCAGAAAAGAACATAACTCAGATAATATATCTTGCCATAAATTGTGCTCAGTTATATTTAAGTAAAAAATTTCGTTTTATGTATTAACCTTTAATTTCATTCGAGATGCTTTTTCCTTTCTGAACAAATACTATTAAAACATACCTTTTCACAGTATGTTTCATTATGCATTTTTCGCTAGTATTTACCCCCAGTAACATATTTAATGACTTTTAATATTCCATATTATATAGGGTGTCTCCAAACGCCGTGAAGAAACTTAGAGGGGCGGTAGAGAACATCATGAGGAGTCATAGACATAATTTCGTAGGAAAACGTGGCTAGAAATCTACAGGTTTCGTTGTGTTCGAAAGGTCGGGACATGTCCGCCCAATTTACTCGGCATCTACATCTAACCGATATCTCATCGACTGGACTCTGACAAGTATCTCGTATTTCTACAGGAGAGACTTCCGGAACTGCTTACCGATGTCGCTGTACCAGTTCGGAACTGCATGCGGTTTCAGCAGAAAGGGGCTTCATCTCATTATGGAAGTTATGTAGGTTACCATTTGAACCACACATTTCCAAACAGATTGATTAGGAGTGGTTCACACATCACTTGGCTTCTCAGATCTCCTGATTTTTATCTTCTGATTTTTTTCTCTGGAATGCCATGAAGAACCTTGTGTACGACGTGCCCGGCCATTTTTTAAGTGAAACTGGTGGCACAAATGTCCATCGTTGCTGCTACGATCCGTGAAACACCCGGTATTTTCGAACATATCCGTCAATCCGATTTGTTGCTATGCGTGCATACATGTGAATGGCCGCAATTTCGAACACATTCTTTGATGCGTTTTGTTACAATTTTCTTTTATTGTTTCTTTAGTGGAATAAAGTTATTTGCAGTACATTATGTGTTTTGCCTTTATAGTCTTTGTGTCTCGTTTTCTTTTGTTAGGCTTACGTTTCTGTGCATGATCTCTTTGTAGTTATGGCTCTTTAGGATGTTTTTTTATCACCCCTCCAAGTTTGTACATGGCATTCAGGAACATCCTGTATGTTAATGTCTTATTTTCCTTCAAAGTGACCTGGTGGCTGTAGTAGCATAATAATAATCATCATGAACTCGCGACTGGTTTGTCCAGAATATTCTCCCTACTATGAATAAAGAAGCAAATAATTTAAAATAAGCAAATTCTTCGCTAGCATTATCAATGTCGTTTAATTGCTTTCCAAAGAATTTGAAATATTTTTATGGATAGTAGTGCACAGAAATAAACATAATTTAGAAAGACATATATATACTCATGGGGGAAATAAACGTTTTGGTTGAGCGAGACATTTATATATGCCGGTGTCACTTAAGAGGTTAAAGTGGTATCAGAGTTTTAGCATCAAAGTATAGTATTATTGAATTTAATATATTGCTATTTTATGAGGGGGTGTGATGAAAATTATGAATGAATATTGGGTCACGTATGTTGAAAATTTGAGAAACACTGATATAAAGTATTTTAGTATTTTTTTAAAATAATTTCAAAAAGAGACAGTTCATTGTCTTCCTACAAGGCCTGACTAAAGAATTTAAAAATGCTAAGAAAAATATACAAGCTCAACAGTGGGACGTAAATATTCAGTCACCCAGTCACTCTTTTACAAAAAATATACTTACCTTTGCTTTTCAAATACATTTTAAAATAAGTTTTAAAATGTATGATATTTTAAATCTAATGCTAAATTGTGAATATTTAAAATGTGTTTAATATTTTTTAGTATAAATAAAGGCAAAATTTTATAATTATTTTTGAAAGAGAACTAAATTATGAACATTTTTTAAAAATTGTACAATGCTTGGAAATAAATATTTAACTGGCGTTAACAGAAATGAAAACTTTATTTGGATTAATCATTTTAATAATAATTTCTATCTAATAATATCTGATTCATCAAGTATTTACCACAAAGTAATTTACTAATATAATTGTTTTACTGAGTTTTCGATATAAATGAATGCTCTGGGGCATATTTATCACACATGATCGTAGTGTTTACTTGTATACAATGGAAAACAATTGAGATTATTCAAATGCATTGTGAAAAATATGCCAATTTATCATTGTATTTATAAAACCGGTATTAAAAGTTTTAAAAAGGATCGGAAGATTATCAATAATTTTGTGTCATATGTACTATAATACGAGTCTTCAAGTTCCTTTTTTATCTGGTTATGTATGAAGATTATTGAAATCATTTCCCAGTAAGTATGAATTAAAGAAATGTTTTTCTATTTAAAAGTGAGTTGAGAAAACTAAAAATTATATAGGAGTGTGAAAGAAAAAAAAATTATATAATTTTTAATTGAAATATCTACTTCTCTAAGAAAACCTTGTCTCCAATCGTAAGAATTTGTTTTTGGTTAATATATTACTTGATGTTTAGAATTGCTATTCATTTTAGCACATTTTCTAAATGAGTCCTCTATTTTTATTAACTGAAGGAGAAAGAAGTATTCTTACACTACTTAATGTATTGTTAATGGTTTTTGTGCTAAATATTTTATGAATCTTTGAATATTATATTTCATAAATCATTCCTTATCAAAGGATTCTTTATCAACAAGAGCATAATGAATAAACAATTTTTGCATCATTTAGATTAACCTACACTATTTTAAATTAAATGTTTAAATTTGAAGCAGGAAAATTCTATCGCACGATAAAGACAAATAAAATTTTAAGTAATCCTAAATATTGATGTATTTCTTATAAATCTACATATTAATTTTTTCCTGAAAATTGTAAACATTTTTATTTTTGTAAACATACACATGTAATGTGAATGAAATCGTTATTGAAAACGGTGTTTCACCACTTTTTTCAGAAATACTCACTAAATAAGTAAACTAGAATTAGCTCATTAGATGCAAAAGCATTCCCAGAACTTATCTCAATCATGAAATTTCAGTGGTACTGAGCATTAAGTGTAAGAAATTATTATTTTAAGTCTAATAATACAGTCCTGTAAGAAATGTAAATCTTCTCAAATGTTTTTTTTTTCTCATGAAAATATTTCATGAAGAAATATTTCTCTTGATCTACTACTTGATAAGTTAGCTTAAGATATGATATTCTTATATAAAATTATGCTAAAAACCTTTGATTTATTCTTACAGAAATTGAATAGATTAGCTTTACTGAATGAATTAGTAACTATTAAATAATACTTGTTACTAAAGAGTATTAATAGTAAGAAATAATATGTGGTATATACAAAAATTAAAACAAAAAAATTTAATTTTTTTTTCTGTGAGAGGTCTTATATTTCAAGAGATTATGTTATTGCAAACAATTGTATTTAAATTGAGAAAGTAGTTAAAAGAAGTGTTTCGTAGGTGAAAGACATTCCTAAAATCAAATTCACTATGGGTGAAAGCGGACAGGTATGGTAACATAAACAAAATTAAAAAGTGATATAATAAATAAATAAATTTGCTGGCTAAAACACGTACTCTCATGGTGATTAATTATGCTCAGTCTATCCCTCTCTTCTAAGAACACTTTCAATTACTTTACTAACATGGAATGATTCATATTTATTTTCCATAAATAGTTAAAATAGATGAAAAAAGAGTGCCATATTTTAATGCTTATTTCAATACACACTAGCATAACTCCATTTGGCTCGTTTTGCTGAAAAAGGATCTAAATAAAGCGTCAGGTTCAGCTCCAGTGGGCAACCATGCTCGATTCCACGGCGCTCCTTTAGTTTTGAAATGAAAACTTTTTAGCATATAGTTTTCTTTTTTTTATGAATGTTTAAAACTTGTGAATCATATAGCTTATTTTTCGATGAATAAAAATGTTTTTGTGAATTTCTGGTGTGCTTCTGAGCGATGTCTCATTAGTTTTACCACTTGTTCCACTGAACATCGACTGGGTAGAGATACTGATAAATATTTCGTGGGAAAAACTCAGTATGTTGGTATGGTTTGAATGTTAGAAGAGTGAACTGACAACTTAAAGATCATCCTCGACACTTGATTGTTCTTCATTTTTACGAGGTTAGTCACCAATAGCCCTCGAGTTGCTTTATATTGCAACGTTGAGATGTATTCAGTGAAATTCAACTGAAATATAGATTGTCTACCAATTAATTGGACAGTTTCCCAGTTTAAGGACTTCCGAAATATTAAATGAACTTATATTTGTTTATAGTCAGACAAGTAGTAGTTTGTCCTATGTTTATTCCTATAAAACGTTGTGTGTTATAGCCGAT
Organism: Trichonephila clavata; assembly: GCA_019973975.1. Taxonomy (NCBI): domain Eukaryota; kingdom Metazoa; phylum Arthropoda; class Arachnida; order Araneae; family Nephilidae; genus Trichonephila; species Trichonephila clavata. The sequence goes on from BMAO01035051.1 coordinate 17,808, forward strand.
GCTATCTGTTAGTGAGAGGGAATTTTTTTTGTTCGGCATTTCGATAATGAAAAGACGTTAAAGTTTCCTGTATTTATATGAACATATTACAGGTTTTCATTATGCCAATTATCAAATAAAAAATGCCAGGATGTTACATTTTTCAACAGGGCTTGTAACAACTTCAACGTTACGTACCACTTTAATGCTGAGGAGTGAATTTGTATTGATCGTTGACGCCAGGATCCATTCAATGGTCACCAAGATCACCAGATATTACTCCACTGTGTTTCAGTGTGTGCGCTTTTGTGAAGGATCAATTGCACACTCCTCCTTTCTGCGCCTATTCCTGAAGTAAAGTCGAGAATCCAAACCTCAAATAATATAATCTAAGGAAACATGCTGGCAATAATTGATTTACCGATGGTGCAGAGTGACGAAAGGGAGTCCCACGAACTATTTGTGATAATTGTAAACTTGGGATATTTATCTTCCAGCAATAAGAATTTTATTTCCCCCTGTATAATATATGCAATAAATACGTCTTCATGTCCAAATACTTTGTAATAATATGTATAATACATTTTTTCTTACGACATCCTTAAGCTTAACATTTTTTTCAGAGATCCTATGTTCACTTAACACAATATCCTGTAGTGTTCATTAGGTCATTCATCAAATAGCTTCCTTTCAATTGTATTGTAAAAATAAAAAAAAATGATTTCTTGTATATTTTCTAAAAGAGTGGAGGAGATGATCGAATCTATAAAAAGATTCTTAGACATTCAAATTTAAACACGTACGAATAGTCAAATACATACGAATGGTTACTGATCAACTATATGGTTGATTTAAATACATATTATTTATCAATATATGTTTCGTATTGTATCTTTTATTTAAATAATATAATATTTCAGAGTACAAAACATTTTCTTCTTAGAATTAATATGTGAAAGCTTAGATGAGAAACCTTCTGAAGACTTCTGGAGAAAGATGTGAAGCGATAGGAATTTTTAAGGGATGCAACGATTCACCACTATCATCTGAAATATGTTCGAAATAAATAAATTGGACGTAAGTTAAAAATTAATGCATGTGGTGCGTTTTCATTTGTGTTCGAGATCTCTCAGTGGACTTTTTTTGTTGCTGAGTATAATACTAAGAGAATTTATTATTTTAAATGTTCTGCTTTTAGTAACGTATATCCTATGGTGTTGTGTTCGACTGTATGGACTTTCGGTTTTATCACACATCCTGGGAAATTTAATAAGAGTGCTGACGAAGTAGGTGGAAGATGCTTCATAAGAGAGAAATATTAAGAAGGAATGATCCGCATTCATAAAATAGGGGTATTTATTATTGAGTGAAGGGCAAACGAAGTTAAACTGGAATAAATTGATTAAAATCCGCGGGTTTAAATTATCCAAAAGTAATTTATTAATCCGGAACCACCCAACAGAATGTCACTCACTGTTCATCCATGGATTGGAAAACACTCCAAGATTTTCTCGTCCAATAGTCCGATCGGACGCACAAGCGCGCATTATTTGGTATTAGCAGACGATAAAATTTTTTACACTGAATTTATTAGCATAGACGTGGACACCACATAAAAAGGTGCAGTGCGCAATTCATTTAACGGAATTTATTTAAATCAGTCACGCGTGTACAGTGACATGATAGAACAGAATGGACTGTCGACCCGCCGACATCAAAATTTATCTACCAATGCGAAATTACTTTAAGAAACATGAGAATTTTCAAACTACCTTTCTATCTCATCGTTTATTATATCCTGATAAGTAGTTCCGTAATAATAAGCCATTAATTTTGGATACTTTAAACCTGGACACCCGGTATTTCTGTTATCTATGCTAGACCTTATGTCGACTTTGATAAAACTTAAGACAGAACCATTCAATACACATTTTTCAAACTGACAAATTCAACTTAGTTCTTTAATAACTTTTACATTCATAGTCTTCAAACATTAATTGCAAAAAACGCTTTTCACCTAGTTCTAAGAATTTCGGATGCTATTCAGCCTCATTTGGAAAGAATAAAGTTTCTCTCCATGGATCAAATAAGGATTAACTATATTTACAAAAAATTCGATTGAAATGTTTATTTTATGTAAAAGAAAATAGCCGGACAAATGAAACATTGACGGCACTTTATGAATTTTAGAGAATAAATTTTTATTTTTTTTAATTTTTACCACTTATGGTTATTTAATATTTTATCCCATTAAACTAACGCAGTTTGATGTACAGTTTATTTCTCAGCAATACAGCCGGTTACCCGCCAAAACCGTTTCAGTCAGCTTAGACCATTTTGCCCTATTTGACACTATGTTCTTTCATTGGTTAATTCTCATGTCCTTCAACTCTTTTTCTACTTTATAAAAAAACCTTGTTCTAGGTTTTCCTTTTTCCCTCTGAAAAGTTAGGATTTTTTTTTCTCTACAGGATTTCCATCGCTTTATCAAAATAAATGTCGCAACCATCTTATTTGGGAAGCTTTAAATATTTGGACTCCGTTGGGATTATCTGCATTTCAATTAAAGTTCAAGGTTTTATCGTATTTTTCAGATTCCTTTTCTCTAGTTGAAGCAAACATTTTTCTTAAGATTTTTCTCTCTAATGGCATCAGTTTCTCTTCGTCTTTGTTAACCGTCCCATTCGCGATCGTATAAAACAATTGGTCTTAGTAGAGTCTTGCATAACTGTATTTTTCTTTTGCTATGTATGTATTTAGATTTAAACTGGTTTCGCAATATTGATTCCATTTTTGATTTAAATTTGTATGTCATTACTATTATTTACAGTGTACAGTTTAACAATATATAACAGTGTGCATCACACATTCCCGAGTACTTACTTCCAGTTCTTTTTAATGCTTATAAATGTTTCATGTGATATTTTAATGTGACATTTTTCGTTCCATATTTCCCATTGTCCACGCTAGCATAATGGTTATAGTCACGATCTAGCGTCCGGTTTGAAATGGTTCGAATCCTGGCACCATTAAAGACATGGCGTTTCGAGAGGCTGATGTGCACTAACTATTTTACGGTTCATATGGTGGAGTGGGTGCTAGGACAGGCATTATACTCGTCGATTGAAAATGATTTAATAATACGAGGCTATCACCAATATTCTCGGTACTACCTTATATGCGATGTTAATAAACACACTAAAAAGAAGTATAATTCACATCTCTTAAATGTATTTCCACATAAAAGCGATGCATGGTTTCTAAATGTCCATGAAGTGAGGTGCTGAGTGAGGAAATACAATCTTTGACAATAAAGTTCTGTGAATAGAGCCCTGTAACATTATTCTAGAAGAAGTATTAACGAAAGTTACTTTACTGTCCTTCGAAATAGTCGCCTCCCATAACTATGCAGCGCTGAAATCTGCTATACATGTCCTGGAAATTTTTCAAGAAGTCTTGTTTTGGATGGCGTTCAAGAGGATCGTTATTTTTCGTTGGATATCAGGAATATCGTCAAATCTCTTTCTTTTCAAAGCGAATTTGAGTCGTAGGAATAGGAAGAAGTATGGAGGATTGAGATCTGGCGAGATGTTCGGTGTTCACATTGTAGCTCCCTCCCCCATTTTTTGGAGCTTTATGACGGTTTTGGCTGTGTTTGGAAGAGTTTTATAGTGAACAAAACCAATGAACATCGTTCTGTGTACTAGGGTTGACGTTTCTTGAAACAGTTCAAAATTACAATGTATGTTGCATCATTCATCGTCATCCGCTTAGGTATAAATTCCTTGTGGACAACGCCTTGACAATCAAAAAAGATGATATCATCTTTTTGATGCGTCTTTTTTCCTGCGATTTGATTCAGTGAGAACGCCATTCCGTGCTTTGCCACTTCGTTTCAGAGTTGTTCGTTCGTGAGACATCAGACATCCGGCAATTATTCTCAGTTCAAGAAATTTCATATCGCATCAGCCGCTTCAACAAAATTATGTGAAGCCTCTAAACGTGCCTGCTTCTGATCTTTTGATCGTTCAATTTCCTGTTTTCAGTTAAGAACCAATGCACTAAACAAGCACGCGTCATACAATAAGTCACACACGGAACAGAAACGATGCTCAACTGGACAAAAGCGAGGGCAGATGGCCAACACCTGCCACTGCGCATCAGCAGTGTTTTGTTTCCCCAGTGTCGCCAGATAGGTTGTTCTGATTTCATTCACGTATATTTATCTCGATTTTTATAAATATCGCTTTTTGAAAATGCCCAGTTGCTATGGGTAACGGATCACGCAATTTAAATCACTGTCAAATGAAAAGGGTGATATCTGGCACGCGCTTGAAAATTACAAATCACGTCAACGTGAGAGCTTTGATGATCAGCAGATTTGAAGTGCATCAGCTCATCTACCTGACTGATCTTTAGTGAAACCAGCTTTTGAACTCACCACTCGATACACCAGTCACGAACTTAAGACCTTTTCCTAACACTTTTGTACAAATCGGTCACTCATTCGGACAGAAATGAATATTTTGAAGAATTAATAACTGCTTTAAAAATTTTCCCGTTTTAATAGAAATTTTTAATTTTCCTGCAAAGGAAAAGAAGGAGAGATATTTGGGACAAAACAACTTTCAGTAGTTCAGGATAAAACTGTAAAAAAAGACGTCATTCATCCGCCAGTGTTTTCGGAATCAAATAGAAGTTGTAATGCCGGTCGATTCCTGCCTCCCTCTGAAACCCCATGTCTTCTCTCAGACACGTCTAGGTGTGTGGGAGAAACTGAATAATCAGTAGACATGATTTCAATCTAATTATTTTATTGTCACCAAAATATCAAGCAGACACAATAACAATCTAATTATCATAACAGATCAGATAGTAGAGCACGGAAGTGAGACTCAATAGCCTGGGGATAATAATGCGGACCCTCAACTGACTCCAGGAATAGCTAAAACACGCTCAATATAAACTGCGTCACACACTAATAAGCTAACTTTTATTTAAATAAGGATCACAATACCTGTACTTTCATGAAGTCAAGTCCTACACTTCGGCATTGAAGGCGATCCTTATCTGGATTTAATCACCGTTGACTTATACATTTTCAGTAGTCTTCCATTGATAAACTCCAAATGCACTTAATAATTTACGCTACCTTACTCTCCAAATAACCATTTAACTTGCAAACTAGCTCTTAAAAAACGCGAATACATAATGAATATAACACATTTAATTTGCATAATTACGCTCTCCAAATAACCATTTAACTTGCAAACTAGCTCTTAAAAAACGCGAATACAGAATGAACATAATGCATTTAATTTGCATAATTACGCTTTCTTACTCGTTAAAAGTTGTTTGATAAAATTGTTTCGACAAAAGAATCCCAAGGGGTTAGTAGAATCATGATAGATTCGTCACAAAGCGAAACAGAAAGATATCAGCAGTTCCATTTTCAAATTAAAATATCTGACTACTTGCAACAACTTTAAAAAAAAATATGGTTATTTTTTGTGGTTTTCTTAGTTTAGTATATTTTAAGAAAAATTTGTTGAAATTAAGAAATGGGAAGAAATTGGTGAAAGTTTGAAAAAGTTACATAAATGGGGCCCATTCTATACCAAAAGTTTATGAACAAATTTTCAATTACTAATAGAATAAAGTTATAGAGCGTTTGAGAAAATAAACGGACGTCGGTCAATAATTATCAAACATGTTCGCATTTGTTTCATTTGTGTACAATGGGAAAAGTCAGTGATTTTACAAATTATTAAGAAAAATATGCCAATCAATCAATTGTATTTAGAAAACGGTCATTTTAAAAGTTTAAAAAGGAATCTTAAGATTATCAATAATTTCTTTGTCATGTATTCTATATTACGAGTCTTCAAGTTCATTTCTATGCGGTTATGGAAACAGTTTATTGAAACCATTTCACAGTTAGTCTGCGTATAAGAAATAATTCTGTTTTAAAGTGCATTGAGAAAACTAAAAATTATCATATAAGAGTGTATATTATTCCACAAAAAGAAAAGTAAATAATTTAGCTTGAAACTAATATTTCAACAATTCTAGAAATACTTTGTATCCAATTGTACGATTTTTTTAAAATTCGAATCTTATTTGATACTTAGAATTGTTATTTCTTAGGACGTTTTATAAATGTGTCCTCTATATTTTTAACTGAAGGAAAAAGACGTATTTTTACATTGCACCATTTATTAATAACTGTTTCTGTGTTAAATATTTCTGAATCTTTAAATGTAATATTTCATAAACCGATCTTTATTATACATTATTTATCTATAATGGCAGAATGAGGTAACAAAAGCTGCATCATTTTGATGAACCTCATTATTTTAAATTAAATATTTAATTTTGTGATCGCCAAATTCCATCGATCGATTAAAACAAGATAAAATTATACGCATACCTAAATATTTACATATTTTTTTATAATTCTAAATATTAATATTGTCTTATAAATTGTAAATATTAATATTCTTGTAAACAGTCATATGTAATGGGATAAAAATTTTTATTGAAGATGGGGATTCACCACTATTGTCAGAAATACACACTAAATAAACTGAAATTAACACAATAGATTAGCAAAAGCTCTAAATATTTGAGATTCATGAGATCTCAGTAGAACATTAATGGTACTGAGAATTATGTATAAGAGAAAAAAAGTTTTAATTTGTGTAGTACACTTATCTTAAGAATATATTCCGTAGTGTACGAATAGGTGATTATTTTAGCCTTCCTAATACATTCTCGTGTTCTGTGTAACTAGAAGTGCAGGAGTTTTGACTCAATATAAGTTCCAAGATGTAGAATGATAAGATTATTGCACATACAGAGAAATTATTATGATGGGGAATTATTACTTTATGAAATTAAAATTTAAGCTCGAAAAGGTTAAGTTGTTCTAACAGTTTCATTATAAAAATGCTAATATAGACGATCCCAATAGCCATAGTATCAACTTCAAAAAACCTTTCATTTGAATTCAAATGTAAAACGTTTCCCTTTTCAAATTCAAAATTTCCATCAAGATTGCTTTAATACCTTGAATAAGCACATTAATGCAAAATCAATTGGAAGAAAAGATTTCAAATGGTTCCAAGCTTCATTATTTTTTTTCAATATAAAGTCAGTTGATGTAAATTATATATATGAATAAAAAAATTAAATAAACCCAATAAGAATGCTCCTTTTACCACAAAAGAAAATAACTGAGAAAATGAATCTTGGGATACAAGTTGTGCTGAATTATTTTTAATAAGTAAAAACGTTCGTTTTACTTATTATCCTTTAATTTCTTTCGAGATGTGTTGTCCCTTATGAACAAATACTATTTGAACTTTCCTTTTAACAGTATATATCAGTATGCATGATTCACTAATATTTACCTCTAATTAGACATTTAAAAAAATTATATGTTTCGTCGACCAAATTGTCCTGTATTTGAAGAGTGTGATGTTAATACTCCCTCACTACACATTTCTTGACTTTTAATATTCTATATTATATTTAAATGTCACATATTTTCCTTCCAAGTGTCCTGAAGCCGTGGTAGTAGAGTTGTAATGGTCATGAAATCGTGCCTGAATCATGGTCATGGTCATGAAATCCTGAAATTTCGACCTACTAGAAATAAACAATCAAATAATTTGAAATAAGTAAATCTATCGCAAGCATTGTCAAGATCCTTTTATTGCATTCCAAGGCCTTTAAAATAATGTTATGGATAGTTGTGTACAAAAAATAAATCGTACTTAAGAAAGACGAATACATATGCTCAGTGAAATAAACAATTTGGCTGAGCGAGACATTTATATATACCAATGTCACTTAAGAGTTTAAAGTCTTACCTCAGTTTTAGCATCAAATTATAGTGCTATTGAATTCAATATATTGATATTGTATGAGTGGGCGTGATTTAAATTATGAATGAATATTGGGTCGAGAATTTTGAAACTTTGGGAAACTCTGGTAAAAAGTGTTTTTTTTTAATAACTGCAAAAAGAGACATTTTTTTTTCTTACAAGCCTCACTAAATAATTACAAAAAACCTAAGAAAAATATACTACCTGATCAATTACGATATGCATTTTAAAATAAGTTTTAAAACTTGTGATGCTCCCATTTCTTCAAAATTCAATGTTAACTTGAACGTTTAGAAACAGTTTAATATTTTTTAGTATAAATAAATCCAAAAATTTACAATCTTTTTTTTGGGGGGGGGGGATATTATGCAAAAAGTTTAGAAATTGTGCGATGCTTGGAATTAGGTAAGGAAATGGCGTTAACAGAAATGAAACTTTTTTAATTAATCAATTGAATAATAATATCAATGGAATAATATCTGATTTATCAGTTATCTAACCACAGAATAATTTACTAATTTTATAAATTTACAGAGCTTTCCAGATATCAAATGGATTTCAGAGCATGATTATCAGCCATTATCGTATTTTGTTCTCATGTACACAGCATAAAAAGAAGAGTTTTTTCGATTTCGTTGAGAAAAATATGCGGAATCATCAATTACATTTATAAAAGGGGAATTAAAAATTTAAAACGTATGTGTCACTTATCCTGTATTACGAGACTCTTCAAGCTTCTTTCTATGCGGTTATGGAAACAGATTATTAAAATCATTTCAAAGCAAGTCTGCGTTTTTTAAGAAATGTCTTTCCGTTTAGAAGTAAATTTGGGACAACTACATATAAGAGTGTTATTTATTCATACAAAAAGAACAAAATTATTTAATTTTATACTAAAATGCCTACTATTCGAGGAATACATTGTTAGTTTTTTTTTTCTTTTTTTTTACTTTCAAATGTTCCTTGATATTTAGAATTAGTTTTCTTTACAACACGTTTTCCAAATGTTTCTCTTTTATATTACTATTTTATAAGTTTCAATTGTATGTAACGGAATCTTTGAAATTGATTTTTACCCACATTAAAATTCCGATTAATTCGAAATTTTGCACTTCTGTCAAGGACCTTATCAGATACAATACTTGCATAATTTTGTTCCATTGTCCTGACCAGGACATCATGAATAACAATTTACAGATCTGGCGAATAATTTCATAAACCAGTTCCAGATTTGGTGACTAATTCCATAAACCACTTCCAGATTGGACGACTAATTCCAGATTTAGCGACTAAAAATTAAGGTGACGACTCGTGCAAGTGAAAAAAATAATACAGGCTCTAAACGTTAAGTATTTTTTAAAATTTTTTATAAAGTAATACATTTAGAAGTGATGATACGAATAAACATTAAAGCAATACGTTTGAAATATGGTAATAGGATTGACACTTAATATTATATTAACACGTTTCTAATAACACGCCTTCTTGTATGGTGGAATTTTGTAATTGATTTTAAACCATAACTTCCCGATGAGCTAGAGACTTGAAACTGCGACAATAGCTCAAAAGTGGATGACAATGCAAGAACATGTGAAAAAAGAAGGGGAAAAAATTAAAATGAGGAATTTTATATTTTTTAGTCTGTTATAAAAACATGGTGCATTAACCATTTTTTTTAATTCGAACTTTATCTTCTTAATACGTTTTTATTAGTTTAAACTGCATATATTGAGACGGAGTCTTTGAAATACCGAATCTTTGAAGACGAGACTCATCCGAGGCCTCGTAAGCGGAGAGAATAATTATCCTTCAGACCTGTTAATTAATTTCCATTGAAGAGTAAGACTAATTTCAGCAGCCAAGTAATTCCGGCTCCAAATATCTTTCTCAAGGATAAATTCAACAATGAATAAATAATAGCTTAAAAATCTAAAAAAACGACGCTTTTATTTTAGATATAACTAAAAAAGAGAAAAAAATATAGTTTTAAAAAAATAAAAAAACAAGTGTAAATATCACTATTTAGCCTACGGTACTATTACAAGTTTTTAAATGTTTTTAACTTTTTAAAAGTTAAATTTTTAAAAAGTGTTTTTAGAAAACATACTATATCAATTGTACTATCATTAAGCCTAAATCATAGTTTTTTGCAGAAATTACCAGCTGTCGAAAACATTCTTTCGGCATGTATGCTAGTTGGTCGAACTGTGAGCAATGCGCAATATCCTTTTTACAAGTATTTACCTCTAAATCCCTCACCTTCAAATAAAACGATTTCTCGTCGGATGATTTTGGATGTAGCTTGTTTTTGCAAATTAATATGGTTTGTTGAAATTTTTTTAGCGGTCCTTAATTCTAATTTTTGTTCAAGTGACAGTTCCCTTTCAGTATTGATATTAGCGTCATCATCACCTTCGATAATTGCAAAGAATTCTAAATACCGGTAGTCGGTATCCCGGTATACCGGCATTGCAATACCTAAACACATTTATTGACTTATAATTTTCTGTATTATACAGGGTGTCTCTGAACGCTGTGTACATACTTAGAGTGGAGATAGAGAACATCTTGAGGATTCATAAATACATAGGAAATCATTGTTGGAAAGCGACAGATGGCGCTATACACGGGTTCGAAAGTTCTGCACATGTCGGCATAGTTTACTCGGCCTCTGCATCTAAGCGCCATTTCATCGACTGGACTCTGACAAATATCTTGTATTTCTACAGGAGGGACTTCCGGAACTTCTCACCGATCTTTTAACCCCGTACGTATTCTAAACCGCATGTTGTTTCCAATGGAAGATGATCTATTTTATTATGGAAGGTGTGCATGTTACCATTTGAACTAGACATTTCCACACAGGTGGATTGATAGAGGTGCTCCCATCACTTGGCCTCCCAGAACCCCTGATTTATATCTTTTGGTTTTTTTCTCAGGGGTGCATGAAGAACCTTGCGTACCACGCGACCATCAATTGCAAAATGGACCTGGTGGCACAAATATCCATCATTGCTGCTGCGATACCGGAAATGCCCGTTATAGAACATATCCGCCAATCCAAGTTGTTTTGCGTGCATACATGCCGTTGTAGCTTTTAGGTTACAATTTTCTTTTATTGTATTTTTTGTTGTGTTTGTCGTAATAAAGTGTTTTATACCACATTCTGTGTTGTGGCTTTATTGTTTTTGTATATATTTTTCCCAGTATTGTTACCTTTCCGCCCATGCTTTCCTATTCGTTTATGGCTCCTCAGGATTTTCTCTACTTCCCCTCCAAGTTTGTGCCTGGCATTCAGTGACGCCCATTGTTTAAATGTCGTTTTTTCCTTCTAATTGTCCTAGTGACCGTGGTAGCATAGTGATAATGGTCATGAAATCATGGCTGATTTGTCTGGAGTTTTAACCCTTGTACCCCTGACGACTCACCATTCGGAGCAGCTTATAACCATTAAAAATCTATTGATATCCCAAGACTTCAAGCTGGATTAGTATAGAAACTAGGAGAGTGGGGCGACGGTTCAGGTTTTTGTTTTCGACATTTATCCGAGATTCCAAATGACGAGATCTGTTATCGAATGCTGTCGTGTGGTTTAACAGTGCAATTTTAATCAACACTCAGTCACTCTACATTTTCCGAAGTAAAAATAACACCATTTCAAAATACCTTTAATCTAAAAAGCAATACAAATTTCTAAGAAGGGAAATTGTGGGAAATCAAAGATATATATATATAGTGTCTTTTCGAGTCAACAAAAAGGCATTTTAGTTTGAACTGTCTTTATTCAATGAATGAAATAAATTTTGGATCTGTTTCAAAGAGAGAGACACGGACACCTAGTTTTAGAATCTGTAACCACATTCAGGTCAAAGGTTTTTCAAGTACTCTTCTTATTGAAGGGATATACATTTGAAAGTTAAGCATGGCACACTAGGTAATAAAAATTAATGGTTGGAGGGGCAAAGTCCTGTTTAGGGCCATGTGTTCTTCATTCCCAACTGGATAATAAATTTAATACTTGAAGATGTAACGTGAAAATAAAAGTTAGAACTGGTCTAGGGATTTAATTTTAGATCTAATTTGACTATCCTTACATATATATATATATATATATATATATATGTTTACATCTCGATTAATTTGATTTTGTAGGAACGTCGCATTACAAAGGTGCACAAGGCCTGTGTTGATCGGTCACTTAGTTAAACAACGTTCATGCAAAGAGAATATACCAGGGCAGCATTTTTCATATTTATATTTTTGTTTTTTCCTCGTCTCTTAAAAATTGAGCATCAAAGTGGTCTACTTTTTGTCAAAATTTCTAATTTTCTTTAAAAGTGTATTTTTTAAATATTCACTCAACTAACTAGCGGCTTTTTTTGGTTCAAAGTATTTCGTCTGTTATCTTTTTTCGTTAAAACTTAATGATAAACGTGTGTAAAATAATTCATTTTTTCTATGTGATTTATGAATATTTCATACTCATCTAATATTGTAATGCAATTTATGTAGTCGAAAATTCTTCCGAAAATAAGCTGTGTAATTATATATAGCAATCAATATATGTGGGAGAAAAGCGACACACTCATCTCGAGATATTCGTTCCTGTTAGGCATACATACTTGAAATTTGGCGAACATATTTCTTTTGTGGAAAAAATAAAAAAGGAATTTTCCCGAGAGAAGTTGAGTTACATATAGAAATTCCTTACTTTTATTTTAATAGAACTTAAGCCTTAAAATTTGGCAAGCATTTATAATAGTTTAAAAGAAGTTTCAATAAAAATCGGTTTTCTCGAAATTGTAGTAGTGTTTTCCATTTTAGAAATTTAAATTTGATCTTTTTTTAATCAAGAGGCATTGGCTGCATGTCTTCTATTTTTTTGACTGAAGAAAAAAAACGTATTATTACATTACCCCATTTATTAATAATAGTTTCTGTGTTAAATATTTTATGAATCTTTAAACGTAATATTTCATAAACCAATCCTTATCATAGGATTCCTTATCTACAATGGCAGAATGAGGTAACAATTGTTACATCATTTTGATGAACCTCATTATTTTAAATTAAATGTTTAATTTTGTAATCGCCAAATTGTAACGTTCAATTAATACAGGATAAAATTATAAGCATTCCTAAATATAAAGACATTTCCTTTCAATCTGAATAATAATATTTTCTTGAAAATTGTAAGTATTAATATTTTTGTAAACAGTCATATGTAATGTGATAGAAAACTGGATTGAAGATGAAAATTCACCACTATTGTGATAAATAAACTCTAAACAAATAAACTGGAAATAACTCATTAGATTGAGACATTTCCCACAATTTTTCATTCATGAGATCTCAGTAGGTCATTGATGATACTGATTATTATATATAAGAAAGCAAATGTTTAAGTCGTGTAGCAAACTGAACGTGTAGCGAATAGATGTTTATTGTTTATTTTAGATACTTCGCAGTACATCCTCTTGTTCTGTATGGCTAGCATTGCAAGAGATTTGAATCCATTTCAGTTCCACTATATACAATGACAGGATTATTGAACATTCATAGAAAATGGGGAATTATAATGTTATGAAAGAAAAATTTAAGCTGGAAAAGGCTAAGTTATTCTACTAGTTTTAATAAAAATTGCTAATATCCACGATCCCAATAGCCTTCGTTTCCAATTCAATAAAACTTTTACCCGGAATCAATCATAAAACGTTTCATTTTCACATTTAAAAATTCCATCGAGATTGCTTTAATACTTTACATAAGAATAATCACAGAACACCAATTGAAAGAGAAGATTTTAAATATTTACAAGCCTCATTAATTTTTTCGATATAAATTCAGTTGATGTAAATTCTCTATATGCATTAAAAAATTAAATAAGCACAATAAGAATGCTCATTTACCACGAAAGAAAATAACTGAGAAAATGAATCTTGGTATACAAGTTGTGCTGAATTATTTTTAAGTAAAAACTTTCGTTTTACTTATTATATTTTTATATTTTGAGATGTGTTTTATCTGCGAACAAATACAATTTGAACTTTCATTTTAACAGTATATATCAGTATAAATCATTCACTCCTATTTACCCTAATTAGAAATTTAATGAAATTATATGTTTCGTCGAACAAAATTGTCCTGTATTTGAAGAGTATGATGTTAATATTCCCTCACTACACATTTCATGCTTTTAAAATATTCTATATATATTTAAATGTCACATATTTTACTTCCAAGTGTCCTGAAGCCATGGTAGTAGAGTGGTAATGCTCATGAAATCGTGACTGGTTTGTCCTGAATTTTTACCCTAGTAAGAATAAATATTGAAAAAATTTAAAATATGTAATTCCTTCCCAAAACATTGTCAAGATCCTTTTATTGTATTCCAAGGTCTTTAAAAAATTTCATGTTTAGCAGTGACAAAAAAGTCGTACTTTGGAAAGACGTATATTTATATCCGGGGAATTTAAAAGCTATGGCAGAACAAAATATTTACATATGCCAGTGTCACTTAAAAGGTTGAAGATCGTATCGTAGTTTTAGCATCAATGGTAGTTATATTTAAATCAATACACTATTACTGTCTACTGGACTGCAATGAAAATTATAAATGAATACTTGGTACGAATATTAAAAGTTTAAAAAGCACTGGTATAAATAATTTCTTTAATAACTTCGAAAAAAGAGTCTTTTAGTATAAATAAGTGCAAAAATTAAAAAAATTTTCTGGAAAATTTAAAGTATGACTTTTTAAAAAAAATAACTGTACGATAGTTCAAATTAGGCAATTAAGTGACGTTAAAAAAATGAAATTTTCTAAGACTAATAAATTTTATAATAATTTTTATCAACTAATATCTGATTCATCAGTTGTCATAACACAGAATAACTTACTATTATAATAATTTTACGGAGCTTTGGAGATAATAAATGAATGTTGGTGCATAATTTTTAGACATGATCGTATTTTTTTCACTTTTATACAATGAAAAACAATTGGGATTTTTCAAATTCATTGAGAAAAATATGACAATTTATCTATTGTATAAAGCGGGTATCAAAAATTTTAAATAGGACTGAAGAATATCAATAATTCTGTTTCATATATTCTATAGTACGAGTCTTTAAGCTCCTTTTTATGTGGTTATGGGTACAGATTATTAAAATCATTTCACTGTGAGTCTGCGTTTAAGAAATGTGTTTCCGTTTAAAAGTGAATTAAGAAAACTGCAAATTATCCTATAGGAGTGTGTATATTATTCATACAAAATGAAAAAAAAAATATTTAATTTTTAAGTAAAATATTTAGTTACCTAAGAATACCTTTTCTCAATTTGTAAGAATTTTTTTTTGGTTAAATTGTTACTTGATATTTAGAATTGTTTTCCTTTATAGCACGTTTTCCAAATTTGTCCTCTATTTTTATTACCTAAAGGAAAAACACACATTTTTACATTACGCGATATATCGTTAATTCTTTTTGTGTTAAATTTTTAAAGAACCTTTGATTTTAATATTTCATAAAGTATTCCTTTACTGGGGGGGGGATTTTTTATTAACAATAAGAATGAGGAAACAATTGTTACATCATTTTGATCAACCTATAATTTAAAACAAATAATTAATTTTCAATTCGCAAAATTCGATTGTACGCGATTAAGACAAATAAATTTTAAAATTACAAAATATTAATGAATTTCTTATAAACCTTTTTTCTTGAAAATTATAAACATTAAATTTTTTTTAAATATTCACATGTAACGCGAAAGAAATCTTTATTGTAAAAGGGATTCAACACAGTTTTTAGAAAAACACACTAAATAAATATACTGCAATAAACTAATTAGAGTAGAAACACTTTAAATAAAGTATCCTATTGGTGACCTCTGTGGCATTTATGGTACTGAGTATAATAATAAGAAAGCAAAATCTTTATAGGAAACTACTCTTATAAATGCAGAATATTCTGCGTAGTCTACCAATGGATAAATCCTTAGAGTCCACAGAGCCTCGTGTTCTGTGTGCAGGATTCGTATTCTGTGTTCTGCAGCAAATATTAATATATGTAATATCAACGGTATGGAATAAGATTATAGCACATCCAGAGAAAACGGTGACTTATGATTTCATGAAAAAAAATTTTAATCTAGAAAAGGTTAACTAATGCTAACATCCACGATGCCAATAGCCCATCATTTCGACTTTAATAAAAGTTTTATTCGAAAAGACCATACCAATTTTCCCTTTTCACATCCATAATTTTGAATGAATTTCTTTAGTACTTTGTATAATCATACTCAGACAATATCAATTCAAAGAGCAGGTTTCAAATAGTCAAAGCCTCATTATTTATTTCGATATAATTTCAGTTGAAGTATATTACGTACTATATGAATCAAACAACAAGAACTAAAGGAATTTGAAATAAATACAATATTAAATTCTCCTTTTATCCCAAAAGAACATAGCTCATGTAATCTAACTTGCCATAAGTTGGGCTTAGTTAAATTTAAGTAAAAAATTTCGTTTTATGTATTAACTTTTAATTTCATTCGGATGATTTTTCCATTCTGAACAAATACTATTAAAAAATACCATTTAACAGTATGTTTCATTATGCATCATTCACTATATTTACTCCCAATAACACATTTAATGACTTTTAATATTTAATATTGTACAGGGCGTCTCCAAACGCCATGTAGAAACTTAGAGGTGTGTAGAGAACATCATGAAGAGCCATAGCCGTAATTAAAT